>JAJHZJ010000096.1:9572889-9718291 GCA_023548195.1 Bettongia penicillata ogilbyi
CACTAGTAGCAGGCTTCCTGGAGAAGGTGGGATTTGAGGTGAAGTCAGGGAAACTAAGAGGTTGAGATGAGATGGGAGGAGAGTATGCTGGGCATGGAGCACTGCCAGTGCAAAAGCATGGAGATGGGAGATGAGACTGTGTGTTCAAGGAGCTGCAAATAGGTCAGTGTAACTGGAATACAAAGTATGCAAAGGGACATAGAATGTAAGAAGACTGGAAATTAGTAAGGGATCATATTGTGAAAGACCTTAAATGCTAAATAAAGGAACTTACATTTGCTCATGGAGGTAATGGGGAGCCAACAAACCCTCAGTGATTAGAAGGGTAACACAGTCAGACTTGCAGTTTAGAAAAATCATCTTGAACCAAAGATAACCCATGCTCTCTGCCTCCTGACAGCAAGGTGATGGACATGCCATTATGGGGATTGATTTTGCTTGATAATTCATATTTGTTATAATGGTTTTATTCTATTTTTAGTGGGAGAGGAAAGGAAAGAAAATGCTTGTTAATTGAAAATACTATATTAATTAGTATCATTAACAACTGTTACACATTATATAGTATGTTATATATAACATATTGTATGCTAGATTATATAACTATGATATTATTTATAACTAACATTATTAATTATTACTAAATATTAATATATAACAATGAAAAATCACCTTGAAAGTCAAAGGATGAAGAGGTTACAGAAAATCAAGTTTGAGAAAAAAAAACTACAATTCAGCAACTGAGAGCCCATTGGTAACCCTGCAGAGAGCAGTTGGAGTTGAATGATGAAATCAGAAACTAGATGACCAAAGGTTCAGAAGAGTGAGAAGGGAAGCGGAGGCTCTGATTGTAGAGGATTTTCTCAAGGAGTTTAGCCAAGAAAGAAAGGCAAGATATGGAATACTAGATGCCAAGAATGGCCAGGTCAGATGATTGCTGATTCAGGGTGGGAGAGACGTGGCATGGGGATAGACTGCAGTAAACTAGATGTGTGTGTGTTTGTCCTTCGTTGCCGAAGAAGACCATGCCATCAGAGAAATGATGACATGACTTGCACTTGACTTTGTTTTGAGTGATGGAGGGCTGTTCAGGTCACCAGCCTCACTTCTCCTCCACAGCCATCTGAATCCAGTGACCAGGTATTCATCAGGATGACTGGAGATGACCCAGGATGAGGCAATTGGGGTTAAGTGACTTGCCCAAAGTCACCTACCTAGTGAGTGTCAAGTGTCTGAGGTGAGATTTTAACTCAAGTCCCCCCTACTCCTGCCCTGGTGCTCTATCCACTCTACCACCTAGCTGCCCTAATAGACTAGATAGGGACTGATCAAAGATAATAGAAAGATTGGGGATGATGCTGGGGATGAGTAATCTGCTAGAAAAACCAGGAAGGAAAAGGATCAGCGTTGAATGCAGAAGACTTTGCTTTACAAGAAGAACTTTCATCTGAGCCTGGAATCAAGGAGGACATGATAGGGAAAGATGAGGAAGACAGAAAACAGGAGAACTCTCAATCAGACGTCTGAGTTTATTTAGTGAAGCATAGACTAGGGCCTCTGCTGGAAGGTGGGGGAAGGAATTGCCATGGAAAACCAGAAGAGATATGAGAAGATTTGAAACAACTGATGTGAGAATGGAATGGTGAACACCAGTGAGAACAGAGAGCAAAAGAATATTTGCCTTGCTACTGTGAGAGCCCACTTGAGATGACATGGTTCCCATTTGCTGCAAAAATCCTTCAAAAATAGAAGTTGGTGGTTGAATGTATTAATATCAGTTTAGCTAGACAAGTCTTCCTGAACAGAACCATAGAGAAACTCATTTGTTTTTCATCAGTTTGCTGCTCTTGAATTGACTTACCCTGTAGAGTTTTGGATAATTGTAACCTAGCCTTTCTCTCAACACTTTGAAATTTTCTCCCCCAGATGAAATGTTCACATCAAATTTTGCCAAGCTTTATTCTTTATCAAAAGCTTCAGAATCGAGGGAATGTTGCCTCTTTGTGTTCCCATCATTTCTGTTTCAGTATCAGATTTCTTGTCGGTCAAAATCAGTGTGATTAATTATATTTTAATTAGAGCAAGTCAAGAACTTATCAGTGGTTCTGCTTTGGATGCAAGGAGAGCACCAGAAAACAATTGCTTCAAATGGTTCAAATCTCTCGTTACCATTGTATCTCATCTTGGTGCAGGATTTATGGTCTGTCTCCAACCCTGGCATCCATCTCCTCCCCTGGGTGTTGCTGTTCAGTTGTGTCAGTCATGTCCGACTCTCCATGACCCCATTTGGGGTTTTCTTGGCAAAGATATTGGAGTGGTTTGCCATTTCCTTTTCCAGCTTACTTTACAGATGAGGAAACCGAGGTTAAGTGACTTGCCCAGGGTGTGTCTGAAGCTGGATGAACTCTACTTGGATGACAATTGTATTTGTTTATTATTATTAGCTATCATTATTACCATCACCATTTTCATTAATCATTAGTCTTTCATCATATAGCCACATCTTCTCCACAACACCTCCTCTCTAATATCCCTAAATATTAGGAATATAAGGTTCTTAAATATTCTCACAGGATAACATTTTCTTACCACTCTCATTCATTTGTTTGTCTATCTATTCATTCATTTATTCATTTTTTTGCTTATTTACTTATTTATTCATTTATATGTCTTTCCATTTATTTTTCTGATCTGTTCCTGTGGAAATAGAGCTCTTAAGGAGGGGAACCAGGAGAGTGAAGAGTCTTGAGTTCATACCACATGAGAATTGTCTGAAGGAAGTGGGAATACTTAATGTGGAGAAGAGAAGGCTTGGGATAAACAATTTGGAAAATTCCTTTGGCAGCTATATGAAGGATGGATTAAAACAAGGAGAGACTTGAGGCAGGCAAGTCAAATAGGTAACTCGGCAAAGTGAGAGGTGATGAGGGATGACACCAGGGTTGGGCTTTGTAATTGAAGAGATGTGGCCTTATAAGGGAGATGAGCAGGAAGAACAAGACTTGGCACCATATAGGATATATGGGCTTATGGAGAGTCAAGAATCAAGGATGATATCAAGTGGACAACCTAGATAACTAGGAAGTTGGTACAGCTGAAAATCACAATTATCGAGTCAACAAACATTTATTAAGTACCTACTATGTGCCAGATCCGGTGCTAAGCACAAGGGAAACTTGTAAAGGGGGAGGCTTTGAGGGAAATGAGGAGGTTTTGGACATGTCTGTGAGACATCAAGTTAGATATGAGTCTGGAGGTCAGGAGAGAGGTTAGGGCTGGATGAGAAGAACTGAGAATCACCAGGATGGAAGTCATCACTGAAACCATAGTAGCTGATGAGATCACCAAGCGAAATGGCATAAAGTGAGAAGTACCAGGCTAGAGCCCTAGGGGACACCCAAGTATATAGTTAAGTGCTTAGTAAATGCTGATTGGCTGACTTGCCATGGCTCCCATTTTCTCTCAGAAGTGTTTTTGTCTCTTTATGGGTAGCACAATCCCATTGCTCAGCTAACTAGGTGCTCTGAATGGCCATCATTACTCTGGAAGACCCAATTGTCCTTTTATCTGGCTCTGGCTCTCCAAACAGCCCTGCTCAGTGTGTATGTATATGTGCTCTATAGTTTTCTCTCTTTCCCTTGATGGAAAGATGGGGGAGGGATGGACCAAACCTGAACAGAATGACTTGGTTCCTTCAGCATGAATCTTCTCTGAGCATGTCTACTGCTCCATCCCACAGGGCCTCTTTTAGATCTAACATTCTCTGTCCTTAGTTCTACTTTCAGCTCGGATGGACTGCATTCTATGCATTCAACTAAGATATCGTATAGACTCTAAGAGAGTGGAAAAATAGAGGAGTAGCATTCATAGCCCCAGGGAAAATGGTCCAGATCTCCTTTGTCTGCCCTTCTTCTGCTCTCAAACCCCAAAGTAGAGGCGGGCAAACCTCTGGAGTCTTAGAGTCTCCAGACTGAGGCAGGGCTCGGTGCCATTCCAAACCCTTGGCGTCAGCCAGAGTAGGTCGGGAGGCTCGTTAGCTCCATTCTCCCTCTTGGACATCTGTGTACTGGGTGCCTTGGCCAGGCTAGGCCAGGGGAGGAGGAGCGAGGGCCTTTTTTCCTGGCCCCTCTTGAGACTTTCTCGTTGGAGCAATCCCACAAGGAAAGGAAAACTTCCCCAGGAAAGAGTTGGCTGCATTCATGGGTTTCCATGAAGTTAGACATCTTAGGCATTTGGGTTCAATCAGCACAGTCTTGATACTTTACTGTGCCCCCAGTCCTAAGTCAGACACCACGAGTAATGAATGAGAAGCGTCCACATCACCTGGGTGACCTTCAACCTTACTAGGTCTCAGTTTCCTCCTGGGCTAAAAAAGAGGGGAAGGAGACTAGATGAGAAAATGTTCAAGAGTGAGTGAGTACTTCCTGAGGCAGTACATCAAGCCTAAAATTTCCTCTTTGGCACCTCCAGACAATGATCCTAGATCTATTCTTTGAGACCTGACAGAGCAGAGCCAATCCCCATGAAGTCCTTGTAAATACTTGAAAACAATTCTCATTTCCTCTCCGAACCTTTCCTTCTCCACATTAAATACTCCCAGTTCCTTCAGTTTATCTTCATTAATACAGACTCATGATTCCACCATCCCAGCTGTCTTCCTCTGCTTCCAACTTATCAGACCTTCTTTTTCTGGGGCCACAAAAATGGTACCCAATACACCAGTTGCTGTATGATTGGGGCAGAGAACAGAAAGATGCCCAGGCACCCTTGAAGCTCATCCTCTGAATGGAGCCCAAGAACTGATTTCTTTCTTTGCAGACAAATTACTCTCCTGGCTGATATTGAGACTACAATCTACTAAAATATCCAGGAGAGAGCTGGTTCGAACTTAATATAGCTATAAGTAAACAAGTCTCCTCTCCCAGTTCAGTGTTGATGACAGAGCCAATGGATGCTCCCTCTTAGTTGCCTGCCATCAACCCACCACTGTGCTGGGCTGCACAGGACATTCTACACAGGCTTAGCATCCAGAACACCCAAGTATATACTACTATGTACAAAGAAGATATAAACAGAATAACCTGGGAGCAATCTCAGAGGGAAGTTTAAGGGGAACTGAGAAAGCCTTCTTGTAGATAGTGGGGTTTTAGCTGGAACTTCAAGAAAGCCAGGGAAGCTGGGAAGCAGAGATGAGGAGGAAGAACATTTCAGGCAGGGGGCAAAACCAGAGAAAATGCCTGGAGTCAGAATATGAAGTGTTGGGTTCAGGGAATATCTTCTTTTTGTTTTCACTTGACCCTCGTAGACAGCATGAATACTAAAGAAGCCTTTATTGGAATCATTGACTAAAATGTGAAAAATGCCAGGGACAAGCATAGATCTCTGGGCTACTCCCCTGGAAACTGTGAGCCATGTTGTCCCAAAATCATTAAAGATTTCTCTTAATCTCCAGCCATCCAACTAGTTTCTAATCCAGAAATCAAGCCTGTACCTTCGTCTCTTTCAAAAGAATAGTATGAGATGTTTTACCAAGTGCTTGACTAAAATCTTGATAAATCTACATGGGCAGCATCTCCTTGATTCCATTGAGTTTGGAAATCCTGTCAAAAAAGGAAAGAAGGATAGTCCTGATGAAGCTGCTTCTGACTCCGAAATCTTCTTTTTCCAGATTTTTTCCCAGAGGATCAGGTAAGATAATGCATTGGAAATACTTTGTAAACCTTAAAACTCTCTACAAAGCTTCTACTCCTATTGTTGTTGCATTCTCCAATCATATCTTTAACAGTCCTTACTAGAATTCCCCCAGAAATAAAAATCAGGCTCACTCTGAAGATTACTCTTCCAGTTCTTTGAAAACTAGACCATTTCCCCTTGTTTGGACATTCTCTACATTCCTACAGGAGACGTTACTTCACCCTAAGTGAGTTCCTGCGTAGACCTTGGCCTAAAGGGGCCAAGGTCTCCTATTGCATCCTGGGTCATCTCCAGTCATCCTGATGAATACCTGGTCACTGGATTCAGATGGCTGTGGAGGAGAAGTGAGGCTGGTGACCTGCACAGCCCTCCATCACTCAAAACAAAGTCAAGTGCAAGTCATGTCATCATTTCTCTGATGGCATGGTCTTCTTCGGCAACGAAGGATGAATGCAATGACAACAACGACAGGTGCACAGGAATCGTAGCCCCCCAGTTATTTCTGGACCTAAGGCTATTATTTATCTGACCAAGGGGCTAAAGGGAAGGGAATTTATTTTATTGTTAATTTATAATATTATTATAAACTACATTTGATAAGTATTTACTATCTGCTGGAGACTGTGCTAAGCACTATGCAAATATATCTACCTTAACTATTTTTGTTCTGTACTTTTCATCAGCAGTCATCGTGACTTTTGTCTTGCAACAATGACTTAGGAAGAGAAAGTGAGGCTGATGACTTTGCACAGCTCTGCCTCATTTCAATCTAATTCATATGTGCAAATCAAGACATCATCTTCATGATGTCCTTGGTCTTCTAAGATAATGAAGGATGAACAACACAGTCCAAAAGGTATGCTCCTTGTCAGATTAAACAGGAATTAAATAAGTATCATATCTTTCTTCTTTCATCCTATTGTCATCGTTGGGAGTTGTCACTCCCAAGAAGTGGTCTTATCCCTTTTTTGATCCTTCTCTTTCCCCTAATATAGCTTAAAAAGAAAAAAAAAGTTTTCTGGTTCTCAACATTCTTTACCAGCCTCAGCTCATTTTGAACTTGAGTATTTGTGATAATCTTTGAGTATCACATCATGTTTTATATTAATTGTCTATTACTTATGCTAGCTTCCATGCACTATAAATATTTTTTAAAAACGTAAATTAGTTGATGAGCTCCCTGTGCATCCATATTATCTCTTCTCATGGTTCCATTTTTTTCTTCCTTGGAGTTATCTTTTTCTTTGTGTCTTCTGAATTTCAAAGTGATAGATTTTGAGACCTCAGTGGCCACCAGTCTAACCCATACCCCAAAGAAATCCCTGCTGCAACATATCTGATGAGTAGCCTTAGAGTCCTCTAAGGAGAGGGAACCCACTCCCTCTGGAGGCACTTTCGGACAGCCCTAACGGTTAGGTTTTTCCTGGCATCCAATCTAAATCTACCGCTTCACTGCTTTTCCACTTTGCTCTGGGTTCTGCCCTCTGGGACCAGGCAGAGCAAGACTAATCCCCCTTCCATAGGACAACCCCTCAGATACTCAAAGACAGTGCATTTTGGGTTAGAATCAAGGGTTAGGGTTACCCTAACCCTAACCCTAACCCTAAATGCACTCGATTCTAAATGTGCTCTTGTGTCCTCTCCTCCCACTTCAATCTTCTCTAGGCTAAACATGCTCAGCTCCTTCAATCAATGTTCATTAGGCATGAACTCAAGGCCTTCATCAGCTCAGCTGCCCTTCTCTGGACCTCACTCTCTACCTTATCCATGTTCCTCTTAAGTGTTGGAAGCTAGAGGTGGGAAATAGTGGGAAGGATCCAAGTATATTGTGTAAAGAAAATCATTTTGAGATTCAGAAAGGGTAGAAGAACAGAAATCAGGGAAAGCTTCCTGGAGGAGATGGCCTCTGAATTGACTCTTGAAGGATAATTAAGATTTTGACAGGTGGAAAAAATATGTGTGTCTACATGTGTGTCAACTGCACAAAAGCAGAATATAAGGTTTTTAAAAAAAAACAAGTCCAGGTATGCAGTCAATAAACATTTATAAAATTCCTACTATGTGTCAGACACCATACTCAGCTCTGAGCAGACATTAAAAAAGGCAAATGATCCCTGCCCTGAAGGAGTTCAGGTTCTAACTGGGGAGACAAGCAAATAATTAGGCACAAACACAACGTAGACAATGTAGATGGGAAGTAATCCCAGTGGTTAGCCTCAGGGCCAGCTGGACCTTCCTCTTTCCCCTCTGGCACCCAGAGGGCCTGTCAGTTACAGGGACTAAGGGAATCTATCCTCATGTCCTGGAGGACTTCCAGGCAGCCTCTTGGTCCCCAGGGCTTCCCTGACCTTCTGCTGATTGGAATCCTCCACTTGCATCTGTCTTGTCAGAAGTCTGGACGCTGACCCAAGGAAGATTCCCTCTATTATTCCCTGGCTCCTGGGGAGAGAGATTGAAATATGTCTTCTTTTCCTCACACTCCTTCTCAGAGGTTGTTTATGACCTCAGGTCACTCTCTGCAGGAGCCAAGAGACATTCCTACAAGGAGTAAAAAGGATGAGGAGGCCTCATGGTGTCTGAGAGAAAGGATAGCCCAGCAAGCATGGGAGGGAGGAGGGAGGGAGGAAGGAAGGAAGGAAGGAAGGAAGGAAGGAAGGAAGGAAGGAAGGAAGGAAGGAAGGAAGGAAGGAAGGAAGGAAGGAAGGAAGGAAGGAAGGAAGGAAAGGATGAGAATCACAAAATTTGAGTTTTGTAAGGCACCTTTTGTAATGGATACCTGGTCCAAACACACAAACAAAAGAAATCCCTAATATAACATACCTAATGAGAGATTATCTAGCCTCTGCTTGAAGACCTCAAAAAAGAAAAGCCCACAACCTCCCCAGGTAGCTCATTCTACTTTGGGACATATGAGGAGAAAGGTAGGCACTCTCATTATACCTTCCAAAAGTAAATTATTATTATTCCTTCCAAAAGTAAATAGCATCAAACTTGTGTCAAGAGCATGAAGCTCCTCTGTAACATTCCTTCCATGTGGCCATTCAACTTTTTTCCTAAAGATCTCTAACGATGGGGAGCTCACTCCCTGCCCAGGAAGCTCCATTTCAACTTTGGACACTAGCATTCTATTTATTTTTTTTGTCTTTCCACCCTTTCTTTGTCTATTCATCTATCTATCCATCCAACTATACCTATCTATGTATCTATCCATTCATCCATCTATCCACATATGTATGTATGCATCTGTGGATCCATGTATTTATTTACCTATGTGTCCATCCATCCAACCATCCATCCATCCATCCATCCATCCTTCTATCCATTTACTTATTTGCTTCCTCTCTCATTTGGCTTTCCCTCAGGGTCTTCAGTTCTACCCTGAAGTGCTAAGCAGCTCCCTTGACAAAATGGTGGTTGCCAAAGAAAGTCCGCAATGGAAAAAGCAGCAGAGACGTATTCCATGGCAAAGAACCCCAAAGGTCCTCTTCCAGAGGATACTAAAAGACAGGGCCAAATGAAGGAGGGACAAAATGGTGCCTACCTTGGAGATTGTCTTGAGCCTCAGCCAGTGAGGGAAGTTCCAAGAAAAAAATGCGGTACAGTCATAATTTTGATATACAGAAGGTCAAGAACAGAGATGGAAGAGGGGAAGGGAACAAGCATTTATAAATACCTACTATGTGTCAGGCATTGTGCTAAGCACTTTATAAATATTATCTAATTTGATCCTCACACCAGCCCTGGGAGGCAGATGCTGTTAATTAATCCCTTTTCATAGTTTAGGATACTAAGGCAAACAAAGGTTAAGTGACTTTCCCAGGGTCACGCAACTACTGTCTGTGGTCAAATTTGAACTCAGGTCTTCTTAACTCCAGGTCCAGTGCTCTGTTCCACCCACCTGTGGCTGGAGGAGTGCTAAACAATTGGCCTAGAGGTCCTGGGTTCCAGTCTACTAACTCACTGTGTGCTTTTGTAGAAGACTTTCCCTCTCTCAGCCTCAGGCTTCTCATCTGTAAAATGGAAGTAAGAATCCCTTTCCTGATAACTCAGGACTGTTGAGAGGAACTGGTGAAAAGATGAACAAAAAATTTCTAAGCTATAAATTGTATGGGCAAATTGTATCTGTTAGTTGTATGTGTAAATTGCATATGCATGAGAGAGTCCTGCATGTACCAGTGCATGTGCACACACATACACACACACACACACACTCACACACACCATTAGGCCTGGGTGGAGGACCCCAGCTTAGGCACTGTGGAAGGACAGAGTAGTGAAGGACAGAAGTAGGGTTCTATTTGGAGCCCAAAGTGTAATGAAGGAAAGGCAACACTGAGATGGACCCAAGAGCACCTAGGACAAAATACTCACCAAATCCCTAATGAGTAACAGATGGCAGAGCTACGGACATACAGAAGACAAGAGGGAATCAGGGGAGACAGGGGATGATGAGTGATCAGAATGACTGGGATGAGGCAGGATCTGTTGGGGAGACTGTGGAAGAGGGGAGTTTGGGAGAATTCCTCCCTCCCCTATCCATGTTCTTCATGCATGGCTCTGCCCCCATCATTCCCTACCCTCACCTACCCTCAGTTGTAGAGGTCTCTCAGAGGGCAAGGACTGCGTTCAGGCTTTTTTCTATCTCCAGAGATGGCCATAATTCATGGCATATTGTTTTAGCTGTTGCTCATTTGTTTCTCCATGACCCCATTTGGGGTTTTCTTGGCAGGCGTACCAGAGTGGTTTGCCATTGTCTTCTCCAGTTCACTCTACAGATGAGGAAACTGAGGCCAACCGGGTTAAATGACTTGCCCAGGGTCACACAGCTAGGTGTCTGAGGTTCGATATGCACTCAGATCTTCCTAACTCCAGGCATATAGTAAGTACTTAATCAGTGATTGCTGACTGACTGATGACTCCTTGATTTCCCTGTTCCTGAGCTCCCTTCTTGTTCACTAACCTTAACTCTACCATGAGCTCCCTGATATCAATGGTTATATACCTCTCCACTACTGATTTCCCAGCACCAGGCACCGAGTCCTGTATACACAGGTGTTTAAATAGTATGCAATGGAATGGAGATGCTTCTAAAGAAAGGGAGGGAATTTCTTTAGCCCTGAGCACTATCTGGTCCACTGACCCCCACCCAGGGTATAACCCATAGGAGGTTTAGTGAGCTGTGGTGAAAATGGATTAATTTAATTGGCACCCCAAAATTGAAGGACGTTTAGAGCTGAAAGGACCAGTATTGATCAGTGTGGGTGTCCAGGGTTCTTGTGGGGAGCATCTATAGCCTACCTGGGACCAGACTTACATAGCTATGCCCCTATTTTATGAATGAGAAAACTGAATCTTCAAGAAAGGAAGAGACTTGGTTTACATTAAATAGGTAGAAAGTGTTTTTGAAGTAAGTGCCCCAGACTGGGGAGTCAGGAGATCTAGGCTCAAGGTCTGGCCCATCACTGTGCCACTTGAGACATATTACTTCTCCTCTCTAGGTCCCGGTTTCCTCATCTCATTGAGGTAGTATGGCAAAGTGGATCAAGCACTGGGTCTGGAGTCAGGAATATGTGGGTTTAAATTCTCCTGTGTGAAACACACTAGCTGTGTCAACCTAGAGAAGTCACTTAACCTCCCCCAGCCTTAGTTTCCCCATCTATAAAATGAAGCTAATAATAGCGCCCACCTCCCAGGGTTGTTGCAAGGATCAAATGAGACAATCTACATAAAGCTCTTTGTGAGTATTAAAATGCTTTAGAAATATGGGTCAATATTATATTATTAATTAATTTGCTGTCATCTGCAAAATCAGGACCCTGGATGACAGCATCTCAGAGGTGTTGTCTGGCTAAATGTGCCTGAGTCTCTCCTCCCCAGGGTCCCCATGGTCCATGTGGCTGGGGGAGGGAGAAGGTGATGCTCCCTCCTCAGATACAGAGCAGACATCAGGTGTCCCTGGCTTGGGAAAACCAGCTCCCTCCCCTGCTTCACTCCAGCTGCTCTGGGGCATCATTTCCTAGGAGACCTTGAACCATCCCATGCCTCTCCTCAGAACTTCAAAACTCAGTCCCTTCATTTAGCCAGACTAGGGGTTACAACAGGTGATGGGGTGGAGAATGAAGCAGAGGGAGAAGGGACTGGGTGAGAAATGACCATGTGATCCTTGGGGGCAGGGACTCTGTGTCCCCAGGATCTAGCACAGGGCCTGGCACATAGTAGGCATGTAATCAATATTTTGAATTGGATTGTATTAAATTGCCAGGAATCCTCTCTGAGGCTGAGGAAATTCTAAATGTGGACCATGAGGAGGGGTGGGGGCTGGGTGTCCAGGAAGGAGCCTCAGACTGAAAGGCTGTTCTCAGACACTTGAGCACCTCAGCCTTGGAGCATCTCCCTCCCCCGCCCACCCCCCTAGCTCAGGGTGGGCCAATCACTTGACCGAGCCCCCCTGGCTCCCCCCCTCACTTCGGAGCCTATGTCTGTCTCTCAGGTCTCCAGCTTTCTTCCCCCACCCATTGTGCCTGGCCACTCAGATCCTCAAGTTGAGTGCTGGGGGCCAGGCTGGGGAAGGCAGGGGCCTGTCTGATTGGTGAAGAGGGCCTCCCTCTTTTATTGCTGCCTGGCCCATGTGGTAACCCCCTTTTCATGGTGAAGCACCCCTCTATTCAGGGGGAAATTACACCAGGCTGGGCTGGAGGCCGGTGGGAGAGTCCCTGTGGCCCCCCTCTATTCAGGACAGGAGCCTCTTTAGCACTAGAGATGGGGAGGGGGGCATCCAGACCCAGGCCCCTTGAGACCAGGAGACAGCCTTCTCTGGTTCCCCCCTCCCAATCGCGTGCTTGCCCACAGTGAGCAGATCCCCAGTATTCTTTTGTTGTGGACAAGGGCTCTGAACCAGCCACTTGGAAATGTTAAACCTGAGCCTGGCAACTGAATAGAAGTGAGAGGGGGTAGGGATGTTTGGGGGAGGTGTGGGAGAGGCATCACGGAGGCCGACCATGGCAGCCCTCAATTAGATCACTTAGGAGCGCAAATGGGTTTCTGGAGGGGCTCAGGGATCTCAGCATCAGTCATAAATATTTATGCCAAGCTGCCTGAGATTTGCCTGGCCGTTCCCATGGCAACCCTCAGGCTGGGCCAGGGGGCCAGACTTGGGCCCCCCATCCCTGTCTGCCATCACCAAAGCACCTTCTTTCTGGAATGTTCTTTTTGCTTATTTTAAAAGCTAATCAGAGACACCTGGATTTAGTAAGCTAATTAGGGGGTCTGTGGAGGATCCCCAGCAACAGTTTACCCCTGCCCCACCAACTTCCTCCTCCTGGAAAAAAGAGAAATATGAAGGACTTCAGGATTTACACAGAGGAAGGCAGAGAGTGGGCCCAGGCCTGGAAGGGAAGGAAGGTTTTCTCCTCTACCTTTCCCCTGAAAGAGATGTTTGGAGTCAGAAGACTAAGCCTGGAATCCAATCTCTGCATTCTGATGCTTGCTAGCTGCATGACCTTGAGCAAGTTTCATCCACCTCCCCCACCTCCCATGGTCTCAGTTTCTCCTTTTGTAAAATGAGCCAATAAGGTGGATATTTCAGAGAAGCCGAAATGATGGAATGATTATGGCTGCAGCACAGTGCAATGGCAGAATAAGCTGCGTTGGGAAGTGGTGACCTTCCTATCCTTGGAGGTCTTCAAGCAGAGACTGGACAGTGGCACCTTTTGGGCATGGGTCAAGACAGATGTCCTGCACTACTGTCCCTTCCAACATCTCTGATGGTGTGATTTTTGATCTCCAAGGACCCAGCCAACTTTAGGTCTATTGTTTCCCTCTATCTGGGTTTGAACAGGAGGCAGTGTAATACATTGGGAAAAAAACAAAACAAAACAAAACATTGGCTCTAAAGTCCCACGACTTGAGTTTGAATTCTATCTCTAATGATCATTAACCATGTGACCCTATGCAAATCATTCCACCCTCCTTGGTCCTCAGTTTCCCTCTCTTTCATGTGATAGAGGGGGACTCCAAGGTCCCTTCTAATCTTAGATCTATGATCTTATAATTGTTTGTGGTCTCTAAGTACTGACATCAACATGAGTTGCAATTGGGTTGAGGGATGGGAGGGAGGGTAGAAAGGGAAAGGGTGATATGGAGAAATTCTCAGCACCCACTCACTTCTCATTTATTAAGCACTTAGTGTTTGCAAAGCTCCATACTAAGGGCTAAGGATGCAGATAGGGAGCTCACAGCCCAAGAGGGAGACAGAACAGGGTGCTGGGTTCTCTCTCTCTGGGTCTGAGGGAAGATGGTAGTAGGTGGCACTAGTGGTGTCTCCTCTCTCTTCCATGAGAGATCTTTTCAGATTTTCGGAAAGAGTGATGAGGCCAACCAACTCACATCGGGGATTATAGGATACCAAAGATTATAGGATTTTTAGCCCAGATCTCTCTCCATTAGACCATGGAGCAAAGACGGCACCATGTGGAACTGCAGATGTCTGGAATCTCAGATGGATTCCGTGGTGGAATCCAAGGTGGAAAGGACTTCAAAACCTCCAAGATATCCCCAACAAGTAGATACCTAGCCATTGTTTTAGCACTGCCAAGCACTGCCAACTCACTACCGTTCATTCAATTTTTGGACAGTTCTCACATAGAACTCTCCAGAAAAATTCAGGTGACCAAAATGGCATGGCCCATCCTTAAAGCTAACTCCTCAATGTCATTTCTCTCCATCTGTCCATCAGAGATCTGTCCCAGGAGCTGGCTGGCCACCCACCTGCCTCACAGGGATTCCATGAAGATGGATGAGATCATGTCTGTCAAGGGCCATGAAGCAGCCTGGCATGAAGCCATTGAAATACAAGGCTTTCTTGTTATCCTGAGAGAAGGATCCCACCAGCTGCTAGGACCTACACAGGTCATCAATTGCCATCACACAGGGTGGTGCAGCAACTTAAAAACCCCAATTAAAATGCGTTCTTACAGGCTGGAGCAGCAAATGGTCCATCAGGGAGCAAGGCAGCCTGTGGATCTGGGCTTTTGATATGTCACTAAAATGTTAATATCTTAATCCAGGACCTTGGAACAGGGCCCAGGTGGCACAGAGGGACCTGGGGAGAACATTGTTTCCAAATTAGATTATTTAATGTTTACATAGTGAATGATCCAAGGAGTATTTAACACAAGCTTACACAAAAGCCCTCTCTCATACCCATGAGCCATGTAGTCCCCCACCACTGATGTAGACCCTTGTTTTGAGAGGCAATAGGGGTATAGTGTAAAGAACAGTGGACTTTGGAGTCAGAGCAGTTGTATTGAACTCCTGTGGCTGACACTTACTTCCTCTGTGATCTTGGGCCAGGCATCACCATCAGCTCATGAGGTGGGCAGCATGAGAGCAGTATTGTTATCTCCATTTTATCAGCAAAGAAACTGAGGCAAAAATCACCTTGTCCTGAGTCTTATGGCCACTGATTTGCTTATTACTGTTGAATTACTTCAGTCATGTCTAAACATCTTGATGATGTCATTTTTTTGGACAAAGTCCCTGGAGTAGTTTGCCATTTCTTTCTCCAGTTCATTTTACAGATGAGGACACTGAGGCAAAAAGGGTGAAGTGACTTGCCCAGGACCTAATCTTGAATCCAGGTCTTCTGACCACAGCTCTTTTCATGTATGACCTGGGTAAGACCCTTTCTTGACTTGGTACCACGAGTTTTCTTCATATTCCACTCCAAAAATTTTGAATCGAAAAGCACGTTAGGACCTTGGGGCAGAAAATTGTAACGTGACTACAGAACAGTGCCTTGAATTATATCATCTCCATACAGATGATACCCAGATCTCTACATCCTCCCTACTTTCCTGAGTTCCAGTCCCACATCAGCAATTGCCAATTGGACATTTCAAACCAGATGTCCCAAAGATTTCTTAAACTTAAGACATTCAAAATGTGTTCTTTTTAAACAAGTTAAAAAACCAGTTTTTATTGATATCTTTTTTTTACATCATCATATTTGTACCCAGTATTTTTGCCTTTCCCTCTCCCAGAGAGCCATCTCATATAACAAATAGTATTGTTTAAGAGAGGGAAAAAATGAGCACAGCTGATCAATATATCGAAAAAGTCTGAAAATATGTTGTATGTAACACCTGTGGACCTCCCACCTCTACAAAGGGGTAAGTTGGGGATGTTCTCTCATTTCTCATCATCCAATTCCTGCTGGATCTTTATAATTTTTTTATTTTTCTTTTGATTTTTGTCATTGTTGTTTCTGTTTTCATTGTTGTAATTACTGTGTATATTGTTTTCTTGGCTCTGCTTCCTTGACTCTGCATCAGTTCATATAAAAAAATCAGTCCATAAATCAGTTCTTATAATTTCTATGAGGATCCATCTTCTCTGTATTCATTATACACATCATTTCTAACAGCACACTAATATTCCGTTACATTCATGTACCACAATTTGTTTAACCAGTCCCCAATTGGTGGGCTTCTACTTTATTTCTAATTCTTAACTATCACAGAAAATGCTGCTAGAAATACTTTTAAGTATATGGGAACCTTCTTCTTATCGATGGCTTCTTTGGGGTATGAGCCTAGTAATGTAATCTCTGATTCAAAAAGTATGGACATTTTAGTCACTTTATTTGCAGAATTCCAAATTGTTTTAGAAAATGGTTATACAGTTTCACAACACTCCCAACAATATATTAGTATATCTATCATTCCATAACCCCTTCAACCTTGACTGTTGTCATTTTGGGGTTTATTTTGTAATTTTTTCCAGTGTTCAGAGTGTGAGGTGAAAATTCAGGGTTATTTTGAATTGCATTTATTTTATTATTAGTGATTTGGAGCATTTTTTTATATGGCTGTGAATATTTTGCAATTCTTCTTATAAGAATTGTTTGTTCATATTTCTTGACAACTTGTGTATTGGGGAATGTCTATTGGCATTATGCATATTCATTAAAATAATAATTAATATTTTACTGGAAGTCTTCCCCATACCCTATTCATTCTAGTGACTTCCCTCTGATAATTATTTCCTATTGATCCTGCACATAGCTTGCTTTTTATATATTTGTTTGCATGTTGCCTCCCCGCGTTGGATTGTAAGCAACTTGAGGTCAGGGACTGCTTTTTACCTCCTTTTGAATCTCTAGTACTCAGCACAGTATCTGGCACTTAGAGGGTACTTAATAAATCTTTATTGATTGATAATTTATATATCTTGAATGCCCAGTCCTTGTCAGAGAAAACTGACACAAAGATTTTCCCCCATTTGACCACTTCCCTTCTTTTCCTAACTGTGTTAGTTTTGTCTGTGCTAAAGTTTTTCAATTTCATGTAATCAAAGTTATCTATTTTGTCTTTTGTAATTGCCTCTGTTTTTTGTTTGGTTGTGTAATAGTAATTTAAATGGAAAGATCTTTCTCATTAATTAATATGCTCATATAATCTGCTTAAACCACTTGGAAGCCTAAGTCACATGTGGTAGGATGAGCTTTCTGAATAGGCAAAACAGGAAGGATGGAGCAGAACTAGGAGGGACTGAGTGAGTGGGGTCAGGTCAGAGGGCCAAGGCTGGCCAACTGACCACAGCAAGGCTCAGGTTCCTGGCAGTTGTTGGAGGAAGGGAGAGGGGGCTCAGTTGGGAATAGCTTTGCCCCCTGCTGCAATCATGTTTATTGACTTTTTGGTCACCATGACAGATTTGGCTTTATGGTTCTGGGATCTAGCTTTTAGTGTTTAAATAAACATTTTTCTTCTGCTTTCTAAATGGAGAGTCTTTTGTACCTGGTGATTGAGAACTACACTGGCGTATTTGTAGTCACGACCGGTGCTGTGACTATTGCGTTGGCGATACAGGTTGATAATACAGCTCCTAAGCATAGCTATGAGAGGTATATGACATGCTTCTCTTATAATTTTTAAGTACTATGATCTATAATATTAAGGTCATATATCCATTTGGAATGTTGTGGAATAGGTTGTACAATGTTTTCTAAGCTTAATTTCTGCAACACTGCTTTCTAGATTTCCCAGTAATTTTTATCAAATAAGGTTTTTTTCCTAGATAATTTGTATTTTCCACTTCTTCAAGCATTGGGTTATTGAGTTCTATTGCTCCTGATTCTTCCTTGTTTACTGTTCCACTAATCTATCTCTCTTGAAAAAGAATATCAGATGGTTTTGATGACTGTTCTTTATAATATACTTTGATGTCTGAAAGTACTGTTACCCTACATGCCTACTTCTTTTCATCATTTACCCTGATATTCTAGATCCTTTATTTTTCCAAATGAATTTTGTTGTAATTTTATCAAGTTCTATAAAGAAGTACATTGTTTATTCTGAGGTACCACATTACACCTATCAGATTAGATAACATGACAAAATGTTAAAATGATAAATGCTAGAAAAGATATGGGAAAATTGAAACACTAATGCATTGTTGGTGGAGTTGTGAACTGATTCAACCATTCTGGAGAGCAGTTTGGAACTATGCCCAAAGGACTATAAAACTGTGCATTCATTGATCCAGCAATACCACTACTAGGTCTGTATCCCAAGGAAATCATAAAAAAAGAGAAGGACCCACATGTACAAAAATATTTATAGAAGCTTTTTTTATGGTGGCAAAGAACTGGAAATTGAGGGATAACCATCAGTTGGGGAATGGCTGAATAAGGTGTGGTATATGAATGTAATGGAACACTATTGTTCCATGAGAAATGATGCGCAGGCAGATTTCAGAAATGCCCAGAAAGACTTACATGAGCTGATGCTAAGTGAAGTGAGGAGAACCAAGAGAACGTTGTGCACAGTAATAACATTGTGTGATGACCAACTTTGATAGACTTAGCTCTTCTCAGCAATGTAATAATCTCAGGCAATTCCAAAAGACTGATGTGGGAAAATGCTATCCACATCCAGGGAAAGAACTATGGAGTCTGAATGCAGATCAAAGTATACTATTCTCTCCCTCTCCCTCTCCCTCTCCCTCTCCCTCTCCCTCTCTCTCTCTCTCTCTCTCTCTCTCTCTCTCTCTCTCTCTCTCTCTCTCTCTCTCTCTCTCTCTCTCATGTTTAATGTAATTGTACATGTATAGCCTATATCAGATTGCATGTCATCTTGGGAAGGGGGGATGAGAGAGATGGGGGAAAAAATTTAGAACTCAAAATCTTATAACAGTGAATGTCAAAAACTAAAAATAAATAAAATGGAAAAAGAAGGACCTTGTTAATTTGATTGGCATAAAATTAAAAGCATAAATTAATTTTGATAGTCTTGTCATTTTATATTGGTTTGGCCTAGTCACAAACACTGAATATATCTCCAGATATTTAAGTTCTTTATTTCTTTAAGAGACACTTTGTAATTGAAATTATATAAATCTTTGGTATGCTTTGGTAGTTTGATATGGAGATATTTTGCGTATTTTGTAGTCATTTGAAATAGAATTTCCCTTTCTACTAAAGCTTCTCTGGTTTTACTATCATTACATAGAAATGCTGTTGGTTTCTGAGAATTTATTTTGTTGTCTACAGCTGTGCTGCAGCTATTGATTGTCTTAATGAATATCTTTGCTTATCCCCTGGGATTTTCCCAAATCGTTATATTGTCAACAAATTGGAATAATTTTATCTATTTATCTTTATGCTTTAATTTCTTTCTCCTTCTTCATTGTGCAGTTAAGTAGCTCCATGGATAGAACGGGGACTTGAAGTTAGGAGTACTTGAGTTCAAATCCAGCCTCAAACATTTACTAGCTATGTAAAGGTAGGCAAGCCATGTTACTTCTTTTTGCCTCAGTTTTCTCAACTATAAAATAGGGATAATAATACACCTTCCAGACAGGGTTGTTGTAAAAATCAAATGTGATAATAATTGTAAAGTTCTTGATGCATAGCAAGTGCTCCATGAGCATTAGCCTTTATGTTATCACTGTTGTTGGCATTTCCAGACTATATCAAATAATAACAAACAGACTGAGCATCCTTACTTCATTCTCATATTTATTGAAAAAGATTCTCATGTATCCCTATTGCATATGATACTTGCTTTTGGTTTTAGAAAGATGCTTTTAATGGTATTTTTAAAGTCCATCTATGGCTATACTTTGTAAGAGTTTTGGTATAAAAGAGGGTTATATCTTCTCAAAAGACTTTTTGCATTTATTAAGATGATCATGTTGTTTGGGGTATTTTGGTTTTTAATATGACTAAGTCAACTGTTTTCCAACGTTGAGCCATCTTTCCTTCCCTAATATAAATCCCACTTGATCATAATAAATGATTTCTTGGAAAACTAATATATGATGAGAGTTTTGTTTAAACTATTTGAATCAAAGTTCATTAGTTATTTTGACCTATAGCTTTCTTTTTGTGTTTTCTTTCCCAAGTTTAGGTATTAAGACTATTTTTATCTCATAAAAGGATTCTGGAAGGGTGTTTTCTTCCTGAATTTGGAAAATAATTTGTGAAATGCAATAACTAACTGTTCTTTAAAAGTTTGATAGATTGTCCTGTGAATCCATTAGGATCAAGAGTTTTTTCTTTCATAGATTCTTTATACCTCAATCTGTTTCCTTTTCTGATATTGGGTTGTTTAAGATCTCTCTCTGGTCTTCGGATAAAATAGGTATTTTATATTTTGGATGGTATTCCTCTATTTCTTTTGTGTTCTCAGTTTTGTTAGCATATAATTTTACATATTATGTTCTGATTATTCTTTTTGTTTCTTTGGGTTTTGCTATGATTTCACCTTGCTTATTTGCTATTTTATTGATTTAATATTCTGCTCTCTTCTTTTTAATCAGATTAACTAAGGGTTTAACAGTTTTATTAGTATTTTTAAAGACCAAATTTTAATTTGATCATTCCTATGTTTTTGTTCCCAATTTCATTTTTAATATGTCATCTTCTGTGCTATTTTAAATTTATTTGTTGAGTTTCTAATTTTTAAAACGCATATTCAGTTCATTAATCCTCTCTTTTTCTATTGTTATTGTTTGTTTAAATGTGATTTCTCCTGAGGATTGTTTTAGCTGCACCCTAGTTATTTCATCATTATCATGTTCTTTTATATAATTATTGTTTCTATAATTTTCTTTTATCCACTTGTTATTTAGGATTTCATTATTAAGTCTTCATACGGGTTGATATCTTTTGTTTGCAATCCCTGAACTAATTACTATTTTTTATTGTGTTATGGTCCATAATGAATATGTTAACTATTTCCACCTTTTTACATTTGTTTAAAATATCTAACCTAACCTTGGCAATACAGGTTGCCCTAACACATGGTCAGTCTTTATTAACAGGTCTACATGATACTGAGAAATACGCATATTCTTTTGTCCTCCCATTTATTAGATAAGACAAATCTTTTAACTTTAGTTTCTCCAGAATTTGTTTAGTTCCATATTTTTTTTTGTTGATCTTTTTGTTAGATATACAAAACTGGGAGAGGGACATTGAAGTCCCTTGTCACTACTGTGTTATGATCTTTGTCTTCTTGTTTGTGTTCTTGTACTTGTATCCCAGTTTTTTCATCATTATCATTTTCTGATGGATTTTTCCCATTTTCTGATGATGTTTCCTTTGTGAATTTAAATGCTACAGTAATTTGAGTGTTTAAGTTTATTACTGATAGTGGTTTGTCATCTACTGTTCCTTTCAGCATAATGTAGTTTTGTTTATTACTTTTAATTTTGAATGTTTGTTTTTACTTTGTCAGATACGATGGCAGCTTTGCTTTTCTGGATTGACTTGATGCATAATAAATTATTTTTTATCCCCTTGGTTTTATTTTGCATATGTCTTTGTTTTTTTAAATGTTCCTTGTAGGTAATAGATTGTAGGGTTTTGTTTTCTTATCCCATGTGTTACTCTTTTTCATTTGGTTGGATTATTTAATCTATTCACTTCTAAAGTTATGTGAGTTAGGTTCATATTTTCCTCTACCCATCTCTAATATTGCATGTTTTTTGAGTTATGATTTTTCCTCTTCTGCTATAAAAACAATTAAGTTTGAAGCTGGCAAGATATACACTATGGTTACAGTTGTGGAGTAAGTTCAACTGACGAAAGGAATAAATTGTAAACAAAAAAAAAAATCTGAGAATTCACTCAGCTGATCAATTAGTTTAGGTGTACTCTTGGCTGGTCATGCCTAATAAGGGTAATTGCCAAGCACAATGTGGATAGCTTAGCTTAGTAGTAGAAACATCTGATCAACACAGAAGGTACATTGATGGAGGCAGTTCATGAGATAGAAAAAAATGCAGTAAAGTTATAGTTTTATACTTACCCTGAGTGCATAGGCTTTCTTAATGTACTGGTTTTTCTAAATATGTGCCCATTTTCATCACAGACACTAAGGATGGAAGGGCATGATTTGAACGTGTATGTGGACCATGATGTAGCCTTTCCTGGTAATTGTCCTGCTCTGTCCCTAGCTGGTGGTGTCCTTCCCATCCTCCAAAAAACTATCCTATACTTACACATATGTACACACATTTTCTCTCTGATGTAAGTTCCTTGAAGAAAGAGACTTCCATTTTTGTCTTCGTATTCATAGCATAATGCCTGACACCATAGTAGGTAATTAATTAATCCTTGTTGATTGTTCATTGATCAAACGAACGAATGAATGAATGAATTAGAATCTAACATGGTATGACAGACAGCATGTCATGGAGTCAAGAAGATCAGGGTTCAAATCCTACCTCTGAAATTCACTGGGACTGATCAAATCATGCAATCCTTTTCGAGCCTCCATTTTCTCCTATGTGAATTGAAGATAATAACGCATGTATGTAGCAAGGCTAAAATGAGATAATGGATATTAATCATTTCATAAACTTAAAATGATATGCAAATTGCACATAGTAGTAACTTAATTAAATTTCCCAGCACCTTCATTTTTTAATTAATTAATTTTATTTATTTTCAGTGTTCTACAATCACTACCATATAATTTAGATTATTATTTTCCCTTCTTCTCCCCTCACTCCCCACTCCCTCCCTGAGATACATAAAATTTTATATAGGTTCTATTCAAACATTCTTATTAAATACATTTTCACTATAGTCATACTGCGTAGAAGAATTAAATTGAATGGGAGAAATCATGTAACAAACCAAAATGTAATACACACACAAAAAAATTATCTGCTACATTCTGCGATTTAATTCCATAGTTCTTTCTCTGGTTGTGGAAGGCATTTCGCCTTAGAAGACCATTGGGAATTTTTTTTAAGTCCTCACATTGCTACGAAGTTCCAAGTCTACCAGAAAAAACTCTCACACACTGTGGTCGTTACTGTGCACAAAGTTCTCCTGGTTCTGCTCCTTTCAGTCAGCATCAGTTCACATAAGCCTTTCCAGGCCTCTCTGAAGTCCTCCTGTTCATCATTTCTTATGGTGCAATGGTATACATTCATATACTTTAATTTATTCAGTCACTCCCCAATTGATGGGCATCCCCTTGATTTCCAGTTTTTGACCACTACGAAGAGAGCTGCTATAAATATTTTTGTACATGTGGGACCTGTTCCCATTTTTATGATCTCTTGGGTATGCAGTCCTAGAAGTGATATTGTTGGGTCAAAGGCTATGCATATTTTTGTAGCCCTTTGGGCATAGTTCCATATTACTCTCCAGAATAGTTGGAAAATCTCACAACTCCACCAACAATGTATTAGTGCTCCGACTCTCCCACATCCTCTTCAACATTTATCATTTTTCTCTTCTGTCATGTTTGCCAATCTGATAGGTGGTACCTCACGGTTGTTTTGATTTGCATCTCTGTAATCAAAAGTGATTTAGAGCATTTTTCATATAACTATAGATATCTTTAATTTCTTCCTCTGAAAATTGCCTGTTGATATCCTTTGACCATTTATCAATTGGGGAATGACTTGTATTTTTGTACATTTGACTCAGTTCTCTATCTATTCTAGAAATGAGATCTTTATCACTGACATTAGCTATAAAAATTCTTTCTCAGTTTTCTACATCCTCCCAAATTTTGGTTGCATTGGGTTTGGTTGTGCAAAAACTTTTCAGTTTGATGCAAACAAAATTATCCATCTTGCACTTCATAATGCTTTCTATCTCTTCTTTAGCCAAAAATTCTTCCCTTCTCCATAAATCTGATAAATACATTATTCCTTGCTCCACCAATTTGTCCATAGCATCAATATTTATACCTAGATCATGTATCCATTTGGATTTTATTCTTCTGTATGGTGTAAGGCATTGGCCTACACCTAGTTTCTGCCACACTTTTATTCAGTTTTCTCAGCAATTTTTATTGAACGGTGAGTTCTTATCCCAGAATCTGGGGTCCTTGGGTTTATCAAACAATAGATTGCTATATTCATTGTCAACTGTGTCTTGAGTACCTAGCCTATTCCACTTGTCTGCCCTTCTGTTTCTTAACCAGTACTAAGTGGTTTTAATAATTGCTGCTTCGTAATACAATTTGAGATCTGGTAGCACTAGGCCACCTTTCCTAGCATTTTTTTTTCATTAGTCCCCTTGATATTCTGGACCTTTTTTTCTCCCAGATGAATTTTGATACTATTTTTCCAGCTCTAGAAAATAATTATCTGATAGTTTAATTGGTATGGCACTAAATAAGTAAACTAATTCAGGTAAAATTGTCATTTTTATTATATTGACTTGGCCTACCCATGAGCAACTGATGTTTTTCCACTTACTTAGATCTAACTTTATTTGTGTGAAATATGTCTTGTAGTTGTGTTCATATAATCCCTGGGTTTGTTTTGGCAGGTTAACTCCCAAATATTTTATAGTGTCTACCCTAGCTTTAACTGGGATTTCTCTTTCTATCTCTTGCTGTTGGGCTTTGTTACTAATATATGGAAATGCAGAAGATTTGTGTGGGTTTATTTTGTAACCTGCAACTTTGCCAAAGTTATTCATTATTCATTATTGCAATGAGTTTTTTTTTACTTGAATCTCTGGGATTTTCTAAGTATTTCATCATATCATCTGCAAAGAGTAATAACTTAGTTTCTTTGCCTATTCTAATTCCTTCAATTTCTTTATCTTGTCTAATTGCTATAACTAATATTTCTAGTACTATATTGAATAATAGTGGTGATAATGGAGCACCTTCATTTTACAAAGAGAGAAACAGAGGCTAAGGAGTGATTTAGGTAAGATCCCATAAGAAGTGAGTGGCAAAACCAAGAATCAAAGATATTCATTCTGACTTCAGATGTAGTAAACTTTTACTGTATCATTCAATCTTCTTACTTATATTCTAAGGCCCCTCCCACCTCTGACATTTTCTGTTCCAAGGCTCCTCCCGGCTCTGACATTTTCTGTCCTGAAATCCCTCCCAGCTCTGTATGATCTTTTGGTTAATTGAGGTTGTCCTGAATTGCCTTCCTGGGCCCCTTTCCCACACCCTCCCCTGTTCAACCTCTTGCAGGGCATGGGGTTCTGTGATAATCCCATTACACTGATGGGAAGGGAGGTCCAAGCCTCCCTCAGTTATGTGACTTTGCAGGAAGTCAAACACCCTGCCAGACCAATACAAAAATAGCAAAGAATGCCTTAGCATCAGATAGAAATCTAAAAATAGTGGAAAGACATTGCCCCCCAGGCCCCAAGGGTCATTATCATCATTTAGCTGCCATCGGGTTGTGGGGCAGAGCCATTCAGGCACACTACGGCAGCATTTATCGTTTTTCCATGAGCAAGGTTTGGATTTCTTCTTCCCAGGGGAGGCCCATGGGGTCACTGACTAAGTTTCCGATGTTTGTCTTTCCCATTTGCTATTTTCCTATGCAAAATGGCCCTGCATTTGGTTCTTTATAGAATTACTGAATGCAGAATGTCAGAGCTGGGAGGCCTTAGAACAGAGAATGTCAGAGCTGGGAGGCAGCTTGCAGATCAAGCCAAGGAAACAAGCATTTATTATGTATCTACTATGTGCCAAGCAAGCACTGTGCTGAGGACTAGGGGTAAATAAAGGCAAAAAGAAAACAACAAAAAACAAAATTAATTCCTTTTTCAGGATGCTCACAGTATAAAGGAGGGGACAACATATTAATAATTACATACAAACAAGATAGAGACAGGATAAATTGGGGACAATCTCAAAGAGAGGACAGAAAAATTAATGGGGTTGGGAATGGCTTCCTGTAGAAGGGGAGATTTTGGCTGGGACTTGAAGGAAGTCAGGGAAGTTGGGTGGCCAAGATGAGGAAGAAGGGCATACCAGGCAGGGGGCACAGTCAGAGAAAATAATCAGATCTGGGAGATGACGGTTTTGTTTGAGGAAATGGATGACGCTAGTGTCACTGGATGGAGTACTTGATTGGAAAATAAGTTGTGAGAAAATTGAAAAAGTGAGAAGGATCCAGGTACAAAGGACTTTAAAAGCTAAACAGTATCTTATATTTGATCAAGGAGGCAATGGGGAACTCCTCAGTGGTGTGCTAGACTAGACCAACTCATGAAAGCTGATTGTTAAATTTTCAGGATGAACATTTACAACTCAGAAATCATTGAAGGCTACAACATTAGGACTAGACTTATTATTTTGTTGATTTTTCTAGATTTAAGAATGTGATGGAGAAGATGTCAATAATACCATTAAACTTTAAAGGGCTTCATTAGTACATTTTGGGTTTGGAGAGCTGGCTGTTAAACATTTACCAGCACACCCCTAGAGCAACCTAGGGAGTAAAAGGGCACAGGAGTGAGGTAGGTTAAAGTATAGACCAGATCACTTTGACAATTGAGTGAAGAATGGATTGGAATGGGGAGAAACTTCAGGCAGGCAGACACACCAGCAGTTGTTGCAATAATCCAGGTGTGAAGTGATGAGGGTCTGCATCGGGATGGTGACAGTGTCAGAGGAGAGAAGGGGATGCATTAGAGAGATGTTGCAAAGGTTAGACAGACAGGTCTTGGCAACTGATCAAATATGGAGGGTGAGAGATAGTGAGGAGTCAAGCATGTTGCCTAGGTTTTGAGCCTGGGGGAGGATAGTTATGCCCTCCACAATAACAGGAAAGTTAGAAAGAGGGCAGGATTTGGGGGAAAGATAATAAGTTCTGCTGTGGATGTGTTGAGTTTAAGATGTCTACAGGTTAACTGGTATGAGATGTTCAATAGAGTTAGAGATAGAAGGTTAGAGAATAGTAGAGAGCTGGGGGCCAAACAAACAAAACTGATATTCATCTGCACAGAGAAAATGTCACACAGCAAGTGTGCACTAGAATTAAGACAGTGGATTGTGATGCCCAGCTAGTCATGTTCAGCACTGTTACCCAGCCCAAGCAAGTGACTGGTAGTTATTCACAAGTGATGTGGAACGAGGCAGCCTCCATCGCAGAAAAAATTTTTTTCCAACACACATAAACACACACACAGCACACTTTGGTCACACTGGCCCATTTGACACATTATTTCTATCAGCTTTTCATCATAAGACAAAACCTAACAGATCCATCTGTCTTCAGATTTATTATCTTTTTAAGAGTTCCCAGAGGGTTTAGCAGACTCATTCTAAAATGAGTGGACTTCATCAAATCTCCATCAGGAAGGGTTGAAGCCAAAGGCTAGGATGCCAGTGGGATTCACAAGAAGCCTGGCCCTCAGAAAAAAATGTGAAGCCTACTGCCTTGTCTTTATTCCTGCCCAACCCCTACTAAGGTAGACCTGCCCACTTTTCCCTGTGCTCCTTCCCAAGTTTCCTCCTCATCCTCTCCTTGATCAGTTCTTTTCTGGAGTTGACTTTCATGAACTGGGATATGAGTATTATGTAAATGTCATGATGTAAAGGATATGAATTTTAGTGGGAAGTGACCACTTTCTCCTAAAGTTTGTGATAGAAAAGGAAAGGAAAGTTAAGTGTGAGGTTATTCTCCTTTCTGAGTGAGAAAATGTTAATTGATTGAAAGGCATAGAACAAAGACAGTTATATGAAAAACACTGTGCAAACAGCCCCACAGAGAAAAGGCACCAACTTAGAGTAAATAAAGCTGAAGTGTCCTATTTCCAACACTGATTTTACATATACCTGACATGAGGATTTTAAAACCTGGGAAACCCTGATACCTAGAATTAGTTGGTGACTATGGGATGTTGGCATATTGCTTATTTATGGCTTGGCTGACTGAAAAGGCCATTTTGGTTTCTCACCATAAACAGAGGTGAATCATTCATTCAAGAGACCCTACTTTGTAGCAGTGAAGCTGGTCAAGACCAGTACACTTCCAAGTGAGTTGGGGAGGAGAAATCTAGAAATGAATCCCAGGAAGACCTACAAGTCTACATTGCCACTAGTTCTTGGAAGAGCTGGTTTCTATCTACTACCTAACAAATGAAAATGCTTCAGAGTTAAGACAAGGAAACAGATCCAAAAAGGTTTTGTTGTTCTAAGGCTTAGAGTTCGTCTTTTGACCGAAAGTGTTTAATATTGTCTTGGCATCTCAGAAGAGAAATAGGCCCAATGTAGCAGATGAGTGGAGAGGTCCAGAAGAGAAGTAACCCTACCCATTGGTGAACTGTTGTACAGACTATTCCTGAGGGAGGTCAAGGACATTCAGACCCTCAGTTCAGAGTTATTAATTGGTCCAAGTTCATGTGTCCCACCATTGTGAGCATGCTATAATTTTATAAGTATGTGCCCATTTTCTCCCATAGACACTGAGTGCATTGCTCCCGGACATTTGGATGGAATATTGTGTCATAATTATTCTAGCTTTGGTGTCTGTTTAGTAAATATTTCTGATTGAGGGTTAATGTTACCATCTTGGCTAATTTATTAAATGGTAAGCATACTGGTAGGGATTCAGGAGCTGCAGTCTCTTCAAAGTGACCCCTATGATCCTGAGAATGAGTGGTTACAATGCGATCACCTCACTGGGAAATTCTGACCATTTGGATGAGCAAACCCATCGCAGCCCAGAGAGAAATAAGTGAAAAGAATCAGGGGATTTGCATCTATAGCCACCTGTGTTATATATTCATAATCTGACATGTACCCCAGGTATTGAAAGAGACTATTTCAATAATAACTGCCCCCAGCAACTAACATGCATCAAGAGAAGACAACCTAGGAGAGATGAAGAATTCTCATGAATGAAACTCTCAAGGTAGAGACAAGATGGTGGAACGAGAGGAAGTATGTTTGTCTTGGCTTCCTAGTATACCTCCTTCACCATAACCTAAAAAATGATCCAGACTTATGTCTGAATGGGAAAACCAAGAAACAGTCACAGTGAGTCATTTTTCCTAAGGGTAGTTTGGGAAGACAGACAGAGATCTGCTGATACTGGGGTTCGACTGATCAGGAGTGCTTGATGGCAGTGGTGGCAGGGATGGGGAGCATTCTAGCACCCAGAGATAGAAAACAGCTAAAACAAGGCATCAGGACAGGAAGCATTGGGGTAGAAAGAAAATCCAGGGGACGCCTGAACTAGCACTAGGAACAAGAACAGGTTCTATTTAGCAGTTTTGTCACCCATTACCCAGTTCTTATTCACAGTTGCAGGGGCAGAAAGAAGCAACCAAAAGCAAATCATGACCTAGCTAAATACTAAGCACAGAAGTCCCAGAAAATTCACTGCGTCCTTGACTCTGAGTCCTTGAGCAGAATGGTGATTCAATTCTAACTTTTTGGTCCACCTTATAAGTCTGCAGTGGAATAACTAGGGCAGGAGATCAAGATCAAAGGGAAATCAGTAGTTCAATTACTCTGAACCTGTAGAATACCCCCAGTGCTATGAATCCAGCAACAGTCTACTAAAACTCAACTATACACAACTCAACAGACCCACCTTACAGAGCTCAAATCAGAAGGGCAGTGACCAAATGTCTCCCAAGACTATGCCACTTTGGAAGCACTGAAAACTTTCAGTCCCCCAAAATGAGCTTTGAGAGAAGCAGAAAGACATAAAAGAATAGACATCCAGTCCAAACATTTCCCCCTCCAAAAATAAACGTCAACTCTAACATTAATTCTAAAGTCAGGAAGGAGGTTGGATAAAAAAGAAAGCCAAGAAATAATCCAACCATAAAGACCTACTATGGTGCAAGGAAGCTAAAAATTCAAACAGGGAAGAACAGAATGACTTGAAAACATCTTCAAGTAAAACCTGGAAGGAAAATGCAAATTGGATTTAAGTCCAATAAGAATCTGTAGAAGAATTAAAAAAATGAGAATTATGAAGAAAGATAGGAAAAGATAATTAACCACTTAGTAAAAAAGGTTCAAACCTTGCTAAAGATAATAACTCCTTGGAAATCAGAATTGGTCAAATGAAAGCTAATTACTCCATGAGACATCAAGAAAGAATAAAAAGTCAAAACATGGAAAAGATAAAAGAAAATATGAGATATCTCCTAGGAAAAACTATTGACCTGGAAAATAGATCCAAGAGACATAATTTAATCATTATTGAACTACCTCAAAAAGAGATCCTAGATATCATGTTTCAAGAAACTTTAGGGAAAACTGTCCAGATATCTTAGAAACAGGGGACCATGTAGAAATTGAAAGAATTCACTCATTTCTTTCTTGGGAAAAAAAAAACCTTCCAGGAATATCACAGTGCTAATCCAGAGATCCTAAGTCAAGAAAATAGTGCAAGTAGCCAGAAAGAAATAATTCAAATATTATGGAGCCACAGTCAGGATCACACAACATTTAGCAGTTCCCTCTATAAAGGAAAGGAGTAATATGATATTCTAGAAAGTAAAGAACCTAGTATTACAACCAAAAATAACCTCTTCAGCAAAACTGAGTCTGATCATACCAAGGGGAAAATGGACATTTAATGAATTAGAAGAATTTCAAGCATTCCTGATCAAAAGACCAGAACTGAACAGAAAGTTTAATATCCAAGCACAAGACTCAAGAAAAGTATAAAAAGGTAAACAAGAATGAGAAATCATAAAGAATTAAATAAGGTTAAATTGTTTACATTCTTGTATGAGAAGATGATACATGTAACCACTATTAGAAGTGTGTAATTGGACAGAAGGTCACAGTGTGATCTTCTTATGTTCAGTTGATTTCAAAAGAATAATGTAAGAGTGAGAAGGAGTTGTTCACTTGGAGAAGAGAGGAAGGGAGAAGAAGAATGGGGACATTATCTCACATAAGCAGGGCACATAAGGAAGAGTTTATACCATGAAGGGGAGGGAGTGGGCATCACTTAGCCTCACTTTCATCTGAACTGGTTCAAGGAACTAAGAATGAACACACACAGAGTTGGGTATATAAATTCATCTTACCCAACAGGGAAGAAGAAGGAAAAGGGATTAAGAAAAGAAGGAAGGGAATAAAGGTAATTAGAAGGCGGGTAGATTAAGAAAGGCAGTGGCCATAAGTAAAACAGACTCTTAAAGACAGGACAAGGTTTAAAAAGAAATAGAAGAAGAAGATTAATGTGAATGTTCTGTGAATTACTGTGAATTTGAATGGGATGAGTTCACCCCACAAAACAGAAGAGGATAGTAGAATAGATTAGAAATCAGAATCTAAGAATATGTTGTTTACAAGAAATACACTTGAACCAGAAAAGTACACATGAAGTTAAAATAAGGAATTGAATCAGAATCTACTATGCTTTAGCTGAACCAAAAAAAACCATGCAAGGGTAACAATTATAATTTCAGATGAAGCAAATGAAAAACAAACCTAATGAAAAGTGATAAACAGGGAAATTACATTTTGCTAAAATGTACCATAGACAATAAATTGATTCCAATACTGAACATATGGCATAGCATCTAAATACTTTTTTAAAAAGTTAAATGAGATACAGGAGGAAAGAGAGTAAAACTATAATGGTAGGGTATCTCAATTTATCCCCTCTCAGACCTAGATAAATCTAATCATAAAATTAACAAGAAAGAAATGAATAGAATATTAGAAAAATTAGATATGGTAGACCTTTGGAGAATACTGAATGGGGAATAGAAAGGAATACATGATCTCCTAGCTCTACATGGTTCCTTCACAAAAACTGATCACATATTAGGACATAAAAACTTCACAAACATATGCAGAAAACAGAAATATTAAGTGCATATTTTCTACCATAATGCATCAAGATTATATTCAATAAAGGGCCTTTGAAACATAAATTAAAAATTAACAAAAAAACTAAATAACTTAATTTTAAAGAATGATTGAGTGAAAGAACAAATTATAGAAACAATCAATAATTTCATTAAACACAATGTTAAAAATGAGTTACCATACCATTATTTACTTATGGGAAATTTTATATCTCTAAATATTTATATCAATAAAAGAGAGAAAGAGTGTATTAAAAAATTGAGCAAGGATAAAAAATAGAAAACTAAAAATTAAAGCCACAAAATAGCAATCTAGAAAATCAAAGGTAAGGTGACAAAAATTGTAAGTTTAAAAAATTGAACTAATAAATAATAGTAGAAGCTGTGTTTAATAATAAAATAGATATACTATGGGCTATTCTGAGTTTTAAAAAGAAAAAAAACAATTACTAGTATCAAAAATGGAAAACATCAACAGTCAATGAAGATTTGATAAAAAAAACAATTATTAGGAACTATTTTAAGCAATAATATGCTAATAAGACTGACAATTTAAATGAAATGGATGAATATTTATGAAAATATAAATTGCCCAGAATAACAGAACAGGAAATAGAATACTTAAATAACACTTTCATAGAAAAGTAAATTGAATAAGCTATAAATGTACTCCCTAAGGGAAAAAAATGCCAAGACCAGATGGATTTATGAGTAAATTCTGCCAAACATTTAATGAATAGTTAATTCCAATACTATGTAAACTGTTCGAAAAAATAAGTAAAGGATTTCTACCAAAGTTCTTCTATTACTCAGACATGGTCTTGATACCTATACCAGGGAGAGTCAAAACAGAAAAGGACAGCTATAGACCAATTTCCTTAATGAATAGTGATGCAAATTTTTAAAATAAAATACAGTAACAAGATTATAGCAATATATCACAAATATCACATCCTGTGGTCAGACTAGATTTATGGTGCAATATTAAAAAGCCCTAAGCAAAATTGATCATATTAACAAAAATCATGTAATTATTTTAAGACGTGCCAAGAGAATTGATAATGTCAAAAATTGTCAAATGAAGAATTGACAAAATACACAAGCATTCTTATTAAAAAACAAACCAGAAATCATAGGAACAAATGGAGCTTTTTTTACAATGAGAAGTGGAATCTATATAAAACCAAGAGCAAACATCTGCAATGGGGATAAACTAGAAGTTTTTTCAGTAAGCTCAGGAGTGAAACTAGGAGGTCCATTGTCACTATTACTGTTCAGTATTGCATTACAAACGCTGGCTATAGCAACAAGAAAAGAGATAGATATTGAAAGTTATGCATGAGCAATGAGGAAATAAAACTAGCACTTTCTTCAAATGATTTGAAGATTTACTTAGAAAACCCTAGAGAGTCAACTCAAAAACACATCAAAGAATGAAACTCTAAAGACACAAAGTAAGACAACTCTAGTAAGGAGAGGAAAAAAATAGAAGTTCTTGGAAGAAACCAATATAGATGCACAGACAAACCACCAAGCAACTTAGATTTTAAAGTGATACGGACAGAAGTTGGCTCAGGGACAACCAACAGAGAATGAAAATAAAAGTGTGGATATGGTGTGGTAATAACAGTGTCAGAAACACTAGAGCACCCTAAACACAGTTAGATTTGTCTCGGCCATCTTTTACTTTTGAAATTCATTTTTCTAACCCAGTTGTAAGAATTTATACTTATCACTATCAAATTTTATCTTATTCAATTCAGCAGAATCTTTTTCACTCTTGGGAATTTTTTGAATCCTGATTCTATCATCCAGTGGGTATTTCTATCTTCCAGCTTTTAGTCATCTACAAGTTGGATAGATATGACACAGAAGCACTCACAAGTAACTCCTTTTTGGGTCTAGTCATTCAGCATTTCATGGAGGATATGGGATTAGAGTTGAACCTTTGAGGATGTTTTATAGGGTCATAGGATATTAGAGTAGGAGAATACATTGAAGATCACCTAGCCTGATCCAATTTTTTCATAAGAAGAAACTGAGACAAGGAAGATTCAAGTGACTTACCCAAGGTCAAAGAGTGTATTGAGGGCACTAGACCTAGAGTAAGCAAAATAATGAAGGCAGGTACCTACTTATCTTTTTTCCAACTCAAGAAAAAAGTGATTTTGAGTCAATATCTCTATCCCCATCCTGTATTCCCAAATTTCACTTACTGGAAATGAGTATCAGAATTTGGTTTTATAAAAAGTACAACAAACCAAAGAGCAAAGATTGTAAGGCATTCACCACCAGCCATATTCACCAGATTTTCCTGGCTGGTTGTACTGATGGTCTTCCCTGGAACAGCATTAAGTTCTGTAAACATATTCTCAAAAGGTCACATACCATAGAAAAAGTGTAGGGGATAAGAACTCACTATTGAACAAAAATTGCTGGGGAAACTAGAAAATAGTATGGCAGAAACTAAGCACAGACCAACATCTTATACCATACACCAAGATAAAGTCAAAATGGGAATACAATTTAGATATAAAGGCTGATGCTACAAGCAAACCAGGAGAGCATGGAATAGTTTAACTGTCAGATTTATGGATAATAGAAAAAATTTATGACCAAACAAGAGCTAGAGAATGTTAAGAAATGCAAAATGAATAATTTTGATTACATTAAATTGAAAAGTTTTTGCACAAAGTCAATGCAACCAAGCTTAGAAGGGAAGCAGAAAGCTGGGAAACAATTTTGACAACCAGTCTTTCAATGTCATTTCTAAAAAACATAGAGAACTGAGTCAAATTTATAAGAATACAAGTAATTTCCTGATTGATAAATGGTCAAAGGATATGAACAGCCAGTTTTTTTATGAAGAAATTAAAGCTATCTATATTCATGAAAAAATGATCTAAATCACTATTGATTAGAGAAATGCAAATCAAAGTACCACATCACACATATCAGGTTGGCTAATATGATAACACAGGAAGATGATTAATGCTGGAAAAGATGTGGAAAAATTGAAACACTAATGCATTGCTGGTGGAATTGTGAATTGATGCAACTATTCTGGAAAGCAATTTGGAACTACGCCCAAAGGGCTATTACACTGTGCATACACTTTGACCCAGCAATACCACTTCTAGGTCTGTATCCCAGAGAGATCATAAAAACAGGAAAAAGACCCACAAGCACAAAAATATTTATAGCAACTCTTTTTGTGGTGGCCAAGAATTGGAAATTGAGGGGATGCCCATCAATCGGGGAATGGTTAAACAAGTTATGGTATAGGAATGTAATAGAATATTATTGTTCCATTAAAACATGATGACCAGGCAAACTCGAGAAAAACCTGGAAAAACTTACATGAACTCATGCTGAGTTAAGTGATCAGAACTAGAAGAACATTTTATATTGTTAAGTAGCAGTAATAGCGACATTGTGAAAAGACTAACTTTGATAAACTTATCTCTGTTTAGCAATGCAAGGATCTAAAACTATTTCAAATGACTAATGCTGGAAAATGCCATTTACATCCAGAAAAAGAACTATGGAGTTTGAGTGCAGGTTGAAGCGTACTATTAGTTCTCTCTCTCTCTCTCTCTCTCTCTCTCTCTCTCTCTCTCTCTCTCTCTCTCTCTCTCTCTCTCTCTTTCTCTCCCTCCCTCCCTCCCTCCCTCCCTCCTTCCCTCCCTCTCCATCTCCCCCTCTCTCCTTCTCTCTCTCTCCCTCCCTCCCTCCCTCTCTCTCTCTCTCTCTCTCTCTCTTTCTCTCCCTCCCTCCCTCTCTCCCTTCCTCCTTCCCTCCCTCTCCATCTCCCCCTCTCTCCTTCTCTCTCTCTCTCTCCCTCCCTCTCTCTCTCTCTCTCTCTCTCTCTCTCTTTCTCTCTCTCTCTCTCTCTTTCTCTCTCATTTCTTCTTTCTCATGTTTCCTCTTATTGGTTCTAAATATTCCTTGTAACATGACTAATGTGAAAATGTTTAATATGAATGTATACATAGAGCCTATATCAGATAGCATTCCATCTTGGGGGAGGGGAGGGGAAGGAGGGGAAGAAAATTTGGAACTCAAAATCTTATGGACGTGAATGTTGAAAACTAAAAATAAATTAATTAATATTAAAAAAAGAAAAAGTGTGTGCATGTGTGTGTGTATATGTGTGCCCATACATCACAGGATCATATATACCAATGTGACCTCCACCTGTGCACACAACCAACACCTTCAGAAATATTTCAATATTCATTAACACATATGTGGCCACAAGGATCACATGTACACATAAGTGTATGCCCCACACTCATGCACCTACATACCGCTCAGATCCCAAATCTTCTTTCCCCTCTGGGTCCCAGAGCTGAGCGATTCCTTGCCATCAATGTGAACCCCTGGAATGGAATCAATTAGTCGTATTTCAGTCCTCATCTGGTTTGGGTTAACAGAAAGCTTCTGTTCAAAGAGGTTGGAGGTGAGTCAAGGGAAAGTCTATTGGCCCTGAGGTTACCTGACAGTGAAAAGGTGCCTCAACCTTCCACAGAGCCACAAGGTCTGTCCTCCCGGCGCCCACCTTTTTCTGGAGTTGTGAAGGCAAGCTGAGGCATCCCTGAGAATGGCTAAAGTTCTAGGCATAACACGCCACACCCAACAAAACAGAATCCCTGCCTATAGCGCCACCATTAGATGAATACACCTTAAACTCTGGGTGTCTAGGTCAATGACTGTCCCTATTTGTCCTTCTATTTAAGGCATTTTTAAACACAAACCCTTATCCCTACCCATCCTACTTTCCAAGGAAAAAAGAGAGCATGTTGGAAGCCAGCACACATGCAGGGGTCACGCAGAAGATCAGAATGATTCTACTGCATACCAGAGACCACCCAAGGGTGAAATCAGCTAGCCCTGATCTATGACCTGGGGGGTGGACAAAAGGGACAGGATGGGAAAGAGCATACAGTCTTGTTCTGAGAGGCTGGGCAATGACTCGAGGAGGTGATGGGTAAAGAGATAAGGAGGAAGGTTATAAAAAATCCTGAGGCTCCTAGAGATAAGCCCAATCTATAAATCATCCTGGCTCCCCAAACACAACTGAGTATCACAAAGAACTTCTGCGTTCAGGGGAGCTAAGAGAAGATTCTGAAGTAGAAAGGTGGAGCCAAACAAGGCATGTATACTTCATTTGATAATGGGAGGTTTTGTATTACATGCTTGTGTCTTGTCCATTTCTTCCTGCTAAATAAATTAAATCATATTATCCAAGTGGGACCAGGAAGTCTAGTATCCAGGAAAATAGAGGTAAGGACCTGCAGAAAAATCTCAAAGTAAAATGAGAGGCACAAATTTCATCATATGGACACTTCTACCAAAACACCATTGGGTATCACTGTTAACTGCAAACATTGGCCAGGAAAATTACCAAATAAGAGGCTTAAACAAGCATGGAGAGCAAGAAGGAGTCCTCTCTGAGCCACAAAGAGCGGGCTGTGTTTAGGTTCCAGTTATTATTATTCCGTACCTAGAGATGTGCATCGGTTGATTTCCATCCTAGAGGAGAAAGTTCAGGGGTTAGAGGAACACATTTCTATTGCCCAGGTTATCAGAGAATGGAAGTAGAAATTTAACCAGCATTTATATAACACTTTGTTATTATTTATTTTGATTATCAATATAACATCTAATTATATCAACTGCTGTAACATTTTGTGAAACTAATTGAAAAATATACAAGTGATTTGAAGGATCATCTGGAATGCACCCTCTACTTTCTAGAAGCCCTGATTTCCTTCAGGGTTCAGCTGAATCACTACTTTCTATAGAAAGCCTCTTCTAGAACCCCTCTCCCTCTCCAGCTGCTAATTCATCCTCCCCTCAAAATTCATCTTATCTCTCTTTTGTATATATCTATACATGTATGAATTACTCCTTGTAGATAAATTGTAAGGTCCTCAAGGGCAAAGATTGTTTTACTCTTGCCTTTGTATACTCAGCACTTTGTACTAGCAGGCACTTAATAAAAAAAAAAATATTGTTTGATAGATTTTCAAAGGGAATCATGGGGAAAAGGAGTGAAAGAAGTTTAGTATTATCAAATCTCTAACTATCCTACAAAATAGTAATCATCAAAATTATTTGATCCTGGGTAAAAACTTGAAATGTGGGTCACAAATGAACCCTGTAACTCAGTGTTCAGTAAATCAAATAACATAAAGTTAAGGACTATAAAGGACTCTATTCAACAAGGACTTCTAGGAAAATTGAAAGCAATTTGGGAGAAAAGAATTTTAGATCAGCATTTTATATAATATACCACAAACAACTTCAGATAAGTGACCTAAATGTAAAAGGTCACATCATTGAAATATATGCACACTCTATATACACATATATAATATATATGAATACATACGCACACATATGTCAATGGAAGGAAATAGCTTCCGAATCATTGTCAAGGGAAAAGTTTTTAACACCTCCCTCACAAGTGGTCAAGATATCATAAAAAACAAAACAGACTATTTTTGTTACACCAAATGTAAAAATCTTTGCACTTATGAAACCAATATGATTGTAATAGGAAGAGAAACTTTCAAACTGGGAAAAAAATATTTACATCAAACATCTCTGATAAAAATCTAAAGACCAAGATGTATAGGAAATTGACACAAACCAATAGTAACAGTAACAGCAGCAGTATTAGTAATAGTAGCAGCAGCTGCAGCAAAAGAAGTAGTAGTAGCAGTAACAGTAGCAGTGATAGTATATACCATTTATGTATTGCTTACATTGTACTAGATACTGTGCTAAGCACCTTACAATTATTATCTCATTTGATTTTCATAACAACCCGGGAAGGTAGATGCTATTTTCCCAATTTTCCAGTCGAGGACAACTGAGACAACAGAGGTTAAGTGATTTGCCCAGGTCATACAACTAATAAATGTCTGAAGCTGGATTTGAACCCCGGTCTTCCTGATATCAGGCCCAAAACGCTTATCTCCTGTACTACCTAGTTACCTAGGTGAATTTGGAGGGTAAGAATTGATTTAAAAAAACTATTCAAAAAACAATTTGGAATAACACAAGAAAAGTCACAAAATTGTCTTTATTTTTTGATCCAATCATTTTGCTACTGGACATCTATATAAAGGTAGACTAAAAGATCAGACCCCTCATAGGCAACAAAGAGGAGAGGAGAGAAGTGATGGGTGAGGGGTTTCTGTTGAGAGGTAAGGAGGCTGCTATTTGTCAGCCTGATTTAAACAACAGAGAGTTGTTTTATTCCAGATGTTCATTAGTAAGCGATGGAAAGAACCTTAGTCTTTCTAACTTCCTGATTTTACAAATGAGAAAACTGAGGCTTGGACTGTTCTGGGATATGATTGACAGTCTCCTAAGTATTGTCAGTGCTGCTGACCACAACACATTTCTGGAGATTCCTGTGGAAACAAGTTAGACCAGTAGAAGGAACCTAGAAAGTCATGCTCAGAATTATGAAAACTGAAGAGCTGGGGGAAGCAGATGGTGTTTCCATCACTGCTCTCCATCAAAAGCAAGATATTCAGGAGAAAGAAGCAGACTTGGGAGGGGAACAACTGGCTAAGAAGATTGTGTCTGAAAATGAGATTTGGGTTTCTGGACCACAGATTAAAACTGAGGAATGAGGGGCTCTCAACAAGGGATGGAATGCACCTAACAAGGGCCAGTAAAAACATATATGACTTATGTCTTGTGAATCTAATTAAGGTAGCTTTAATATGAAAAGGGAGAAGGAAGGGGAAAACTTCCAGCATGGTTCTGAGAGGTATGGCCACACAGGCAGCAGCAGATAGAACATAGGAAGAAGAAAAATAGAGGAGAGGATCCTATCAAAAAGTGAACCAGTAATAAAACCCATGGTTTCCTTTGCATATATGCAAATCTATAACATACAAAGTTTGTAAACAGGATCAAATAGAGAGCCTAATACTCACCAAAAAATTTCGCTTCATAGAGACCAATGAAATTTAGTGTGATAGAACTTGGGTAGAATTTGACTCTGGCCCCTTATTATTAAAAAAGAGAGATTAGATTAAAAAGGGAGTGACAGAGTAGCACTATATATTATTAATTCATTCTCATGTATGTATAAGTATATATTATGCTGCATCTTGAAGAAATTCAGAAACATGTTCAGAGAAACAAGACAGAGCACATTTCAGGAAAGATAAACAGAGGCAGAAAGAGAGTGAATGTTGCTGTAGAAATGGACTACAGACCACCTGAACAGAAGGAGAAATTAGATGCAAAGCTGAGAAAACACCACAAACCTGGAAGGGAAGAATGATATTGTAGTGGATGAGCTTCAATTGTCCAGACTTCTGTTGGTACTGAAGGAGACTGAGAGATGTGTGGAGCTAAGGAAAGGCATTCAAATGCATGGACAGTAGCCTAAGCACAGTTATAGCAACAGGAATCATTGTGACCTGTGAGGAGGAGGGTGAAGTGATCCTGGCTAGGGTGAACTAATATCACACTGCTCCCCTCACCAGCATTTGGTCTTGCCTTCCACTGCAAGGGGGTTATCTTCAACAGACCCTTACTGAATGATGTGGGCAAGTGATTCCCTTCTGAGTGGGTTCTAAGGCCCAGTAATAAAAATTCTCCTCTCTACGGCACTTGGAAGTTTACAAATACTCACCTACTTTGTGATCCAGTGGCATTGCCCTCCTCCTGCTTCTCGCAAAAGATGCTCTAGGCATTTTCTCTGTATGCTACCACCACCATACACACTCCCTCTTCATCTCTGCTTCCTAGCTTCCCCAGCTTCCTTCCAATCCCAGGTAAGATCCTCCCTTCTGTTGGAAGCCCTTCCTGAGCCCTCTTAATTCTAGAGCTTTCCCTCTCTTGATTATCCCCAGTTTATCCCCTATGTGTCTTGTTTAAACATAATTGCTTGTATGTTATCTCTACCGTTAAACTACAAGCTCTTTGAGAGCTTTTGTAGTTGTTTGATTTTTTTTTATTTTGCCTTTCTTTGTGCCTGCACACAGTAGGCTTTTAATAAATGCATACTGATTTTCAAGGGATGGAGGAGGGGCAGGAAAGAGGTAGAGAATTTGGAACTCAAAATTTAAAAAAAAGAGTGTTAGAAAAAAAATTTTACATGTACTTGGGAAATATTTAACAAAAGAAATAACAATATAATTAAAAATAAAAGCAAAAAATATATACTTGACTGTCTGTCTCTTCTCATACTGGTCTTATGAAGCCTGTAGTGAAAATATAATTTGCCTTATTTTCAGAGGAGAAAACTGAATCTCAGAGATACCTGTCATGGGTCACTTAGGGCTCCCATAAAACTCTAGAGGCAAAATGGTAGTCAGGGATTCGAGAGGACCTGGGTTCAAACCCTGCCTTACCTACTTAGCAGCTGTGTGGTCATGGGCAAGTCCTTCGATTTTACTGAAACTCATTTTGCTCATCTGTGAAATGGGGATAATAATCCCTGTGATACTCATTTCACAGAATTCGTTAAGGCTCAAATAAGATAAAACAAATAAAATGCTTTGTAAACTGTCAAGCACCATGCACACATCATTGTTTTTTAAGTGGAGGAGGGAAGGGGGAATTAAGAAAAAGACTATAAGATATTGTAGAAAGCCACTGGTACAGCCTGGCTGCCAACAGGAAAATTGGGCTGGAGATGATGACTTTCCCATGTGAAGAGCTAACCATCCCTTGGCTGCCACAGGATCCCAACACACTCAGGCACTTCCCCAACATTTGGTTTGAAAGCCACCCTCATTTCCCCTTCCCTAGCTCGGTCACAACTTTCCACCCTGATTTGGTAATGAAATAAAGTGTTAGGGGAGGAGGGGGAGGGAGGACAAAGAGTACAACAGATTCAGGGCTTAGCAATGAAAGAGAAAAGAATGTGGAGTCAGAAGACCTCAGATTAAATCTTGACTAGGTTGCTTATTATCTGTGTCATGTCGGGTAAATCACTTCCCCTTTCTGGTCTTCAGACTCCACATCTACAAAATGAGGTGGTTGGATGAGATGAAATCTAAGATCTCTTGTAAGTCTCATGTGCTAAGGTCTCATTTTCAAAGGTCCCTTCTAGCTCTGATATTTTCTGTTCTCTGTTCTAAAGTCCTTCCCTGCTCTGACATTCTCTGTTCCATACCACAAGATCGCACGCAGTTCTGATATTCCCTTTTCGATGTTCCAAGGTCCCTCCAAGCTCTGATGTTTAATAACTCTTTGCCAAGGAGGGTGGGACAGTTTCCAAAGTCACACGGATTGGGGAAGTTGAGATGAAAGTTTCTCCTGAGGAAAGTATTTTCCAAATATCGGTGACGAATGGGATTGAATGCACCCAACATCATTCCCAAAGGATGATTGGTTCTTGGGGCACCTCCTTGAGGGCACCAGAACCAGCCTTGGGTCCTTTACTCTTGAACACTTCATATTTGAAAGGACAATGACAAACTTAAGTACATCCAAGAAAGTGTGACCAAGGTAGGGAGAGAATTATGGACTATAACCCAGAAATAAGAATTGGTTAGAGAAATGGAGGATGTTGAATCTGAAGAGGATGTAAGAAGAAACACAGCAGCTGTCTTCTAGTCTTTGAATGGCTGTCACATAGAAGATGAATGAGACTTTTTTACTGCTTGGGCCCACAAAATATAACTGGGATCAGTAGCTGGGAATTACAAACAAACATTGTAATGATGTCAGAAAAATTTCTTTTCCAATGAGAATAGCCCAGAGGTGAACAGGGTTTCCTCAAGAGCCAGTGTTAGTGAGGGTTATATCTATAGCACTTTAAGACTAGCAAAGCCCCTTCCCTACATAAACCCTGTTGTTTAGAGAGAAAAACATGACAACCCCCATTTTACAGATGAGTAAACTGAGGCTCAGAAAGATGGAGTCACTTCCCCATCATCAAAAAAGCTAGTAACTGACATGGTCAGGACCTTAATCTCAAGCTTCTAACTGAATCTAGCTCCTCTGCTCTGGAAATTGTCGCAGAGTCTGGAGAGTTGGCTTCCTGTCAAGGCAGCTTTAGAAGAGATTCTTGTTTGGGTGGAGGGTTGGACTAGGTGACACTTGAGAGTCTTTCCAACTCATGATTATATGATTCTACATCATTCACCTATCTGAAGGCTAGGGTTTGAACCCTCTGGTCTCTGGATGTCTTAAAGGCCCTTCTTACTCTCTAAGTCTAGGGTTCTAATATGCAATTCTATTCCCCAAGTATGCTACAGTCATGATACTGTTTTTGGTCAACAATTTTAAAAGGTGAAGGGAGCTGAGCAGGACATTACTTGTTGATTTCCCCTGAGTAATCAAGTTAATAAAATTATAAAGGGTATGGAGGGAGGGGGACAGCAAGGTGTTAAGATTTTAAATTAAGTGTAAATTAAGTGCAAAGAAGTGTCCACATTTTGTCCACCCTTGAGGAGGTATGAAGTTTCCAGAATAACAGAATTTCTGAGTATGGAGGGATCCCGAGGGCATTTAGGATCCCAAGTTATTATGACATTATGGCAAACCCTACTTTATATCATCTCCAACAAGTGCAGATCCAGCCTCTACTGGAAGAACACCAACAAAGGGGCACCCACCACATTTGGAGGCAGCCCCTTCTACATTGAGATTGGTCTCATTATTAGTTATTCCTGACATCAGACCAAGTTTGATTCTTCACAGTCTCCATTCATTGCTCCCAGTCCTTCATTCTGTAACCAAGTAGAAGAAATCTTAAGTATACTGCACTATAATGGATTGGTCTTCTAAAATCCTGACTCTATCCATCGTGGTCACCCCAATCTCCATTTTTCTCTTTTCTAGTCTAAGCATCTCAGTGCTTTCAAATGATATTCATAGGACATGGACTAAAGGCCTTTCACCATACTGCCTGCCTTCCTCTGAATGGTCTCCATCATATAACTATCACAACAAAAATAGCATTTATATGGTGCTCTGAGGTTGGCAAACAACTTTACATTAATTGCCTCTTTAAGATGTAATGCCCAAAGGTAGATACAATATTCCAGATGAATAGAGTGTAGAGAATCGACCACCTCTTTATTCCTGGAAGCTTGACCTCTGACAATATTATTTATAATATTGGCTTTCTTGGCCTCCGTGACATACTGCTAACTTTCGCTGAACTTGGGATCTCTTAAAAACCCCAGATCTTTTTCAAACCACTCACTCTCAATTTTGTGCTTGTAAAATCAAATTTCCAAACTCAAATTTAATACTTTATATGATTGAACTTTATTTTATTAGATTTGGCCCAATGGTTGAGTCTATCAAAATCCTTTTGGATTCTGTCATTCAGTGGGTTAACTATACAATTTTGTGTCATCCACAAATTATATAAGTATGCCATCTGTGATTTTGTCCAAGTAAATGACAAAAATGTCAAACAGTGCAGGGCTAAGTATGGATCCCTAGGGCACACCATGGAGACCTTTTGCCAAAATGATCTGGAACAATACATTAATCACTATTCCCAATCTGGTCATTCAGTCAATTCTGCATCCATCCAGGGCACACAATCCAATCTTTTCCACAAGAATAGTAGAATATGGGGGAGAAGCCAAGATGGCAGAGTAGAAAGACTCCGAATCCACAGCCCATAAATTTTCTGTAAAAAGAACTCCCCACAAATTCTGGAGCAGTGCAAGGAACGCAGCAATGCAGTGGAGGAGATTTCCGTTCCAGAGAACCTGAAAAACCAGCAGCAAAGGTCTGTCGCATATTGGAGAGCAGAGCCCAACCCTGCCCTGCCCTGGCCGCGTGGCACCAAGGGGAGCAGATCCGAGCAGGCTTCAGGGATGGAACCTCTGGCTGTCGCGAAGGTCCCTCCACCCACAGGCACTACAGGTCATTGAGAGAGACTTCTGGGCTGGCCGAGAGGGGAGCGGGGCGTCTCCATGACTCAAGCACACTCGGGAGCCAGCAGAGGAGACAGGGACAGCAGTAGACCCGGGATCCCCAAGCAGGCAGGAGCTCCGCTCCATTACTGAAGGTCTCCGCATAAACCCCCTGAGGGAATTGAGCCTGGGAGGAGGCCATGCCCCCACCTGAGCACGAGAACTTAAGCTCACATTGAATAGCAGCTTCACCTGCCCCTGAAAGCCCTGAGGCTGGGGAGCAGCATTTGAATCTCAGACCCCAAGCACTAGCTGGGTGGATCTAGGTGGGGGTGGAGAGGAATCCCAGAAGTCAAGTAACTGGCTGGGAAAATGCCCAGAAAAGGGAAGAAAAATAAGACCATAGAAAGCTACTTTTTTGGGGGACAGATGTTCCCGCCTTTCATTTCTGATGACAAGGAAGAATTCTTACCATCAGGAAAAGACATGGAGGTCGGGGCCTCTGTATCCCAGACATCCGAGGTGGATGTCAGGGGGCTCAGGCCATGGAAGAGCTCAAAAAGGATTTTGAAGATCAAGTTAGACAGGTGGAGGAAAAACTGGGAAGAGAAATGAGAGAGATGCAAGAAAAGCATGGAAATACTTTGCTAAAGGAGACCCAAAAAAGTGCTGAAGAAAATAACACCTTGAAAAATAGGCTCACTCAACTGGCAAAAGAGGTTCAAAAAGCCAATGAGGAGAAGAATGCTTTCAAAAGCAGAATTAGTCAAATGGAAAAAGAGGTTCAAAAGCTCACTGAAGAAAATAGTTCTCTCAAAATTAGAATGGAACAGATGGAGGCTAATGACTTTCTGAGAAACCAAGAAATCACAAAATAAAACCAAAAGAATGAAAAAATGGAAGAGAATGTGAAATATCTCATGGGAAAAACAACTGACCTGGAAAATAGATCCAGGAGAGACAATTTAAAAATTATGGGACTACCTGAAAGCCATGATCAAAAAAAGAGCCTAGACATCATCTTTCATGAAATTATCAAGGAAAACTGCCCTGATATTCTAGAGCCAGAGGGCAAAATAAGTATTGAAGGAATCCATTAATCACCACCTGAAAGAGATTCACAAAGAGAAACTCCTAGGAACATTGTGGCCAAATTCCAGAGCTCCCAGGTCAAGGGGAAAATCTTGCAAGCAGCTAGAAAGAAACAGTTCCAGTATTGTGGAAATACAATCAGGATAACACAAGATCTAGTAGCTTCTACATTAAGGGATGGAAGGGCGTGGAATAGGACATTCCAGAAGTCAAAGGAACTAGGACTCAAACCAAGAATCACCTACCCAGCAAAACTGAGTATAATACTTCAGGGGAAAATATGGTCTTTCAATGCAACAGAAGACTTTCAAGCATTCTTGATGAAAAGACCAGAGCTGAAAAGAAAATTTGACTTTCAAACACAAGAATGAGAAGAAACATGAAAAATTAAACAGCAAAGAGAAGTCATAAGGGACTTACCAAAGGTGAACTGTTTACATTCCTACATGGAAAGACAATATTTGTAACTCTTAAAACTTTTCAGTATCTGGGTAGTTGGTGGAACCACACACACACATACACACACACACACACACACACATGCACGCACATACAGAGACAGAGAGCACAGAGTGAATTGAATAAGATGGGACCATATCTTAAAATAAATTAAGGTAAACAGTGAGAGAGAAATGTAGTGGGAGGAGAAAGGGTAAAATGGAATGGGGTAAATTATATCTCATTCAAGAGGCAAGCAGGAGAATTTTTAGTGAAGGGAAAAAGAGGAGAGCTGAGAAAAAAAACCATGAAGTTTACCCTCATCACATTCGACTAAAGGAAGGAATAAAATGCACACTCATTTTGGTATGAAAACCTCTCTTACAATACAGGAAAGTGGGGGAGAAGGAGATAAGCAGGGTGGGGGGGGATGATGGAAGGGAGGGAAATAGGAGGAGGGAGCAATTTGAAGTCAACACTTGGGGAGGGACAGGATCAAAAGACAAAATAAAAACAATGGGGGGCAGGATAGGATGGAGGGAAATACAGTTAGTCTTACACAACATGACTATTATCGAAGTCATTTGGAAAACTACACAGATAGGGCCTATATTGAATTGCCTGCCTTCCCAAAGGGAATGGGTGGGGAGGGAGGGATGGGGAGAATTTGGAACTCAAAGTTTTAGGAATAACTATTGAGTATTGTTGTTGCTACTAGGAAATAAGAAATACAGTTAATGGGGAATAGAAAGTCATCTAGCCCTACAGGACAAAAGAGAAGATGGGGGCAAGAGAAGGGAGGGATGATAGAAGAGAGGGCAGATTGGTGATAGAGAAAATTAGAATGCTCGGTGTATTGGAGTGGGGGGAGGGGATAAATGGGGAGAAAATTTGGAACCCCAAAATTTTGTGAAAATGAATGTAAAAAGTTAAATAAATAAATTTATATTAAAAAAGAAGAGTAGAATATTATTTATCAAAGCTGTTCTGTCTTTCTATAACTAAAAAAATTGCTAGTGATATTGAAGTGATTTACCGCTGATGCTTCATCTTCTACCCACCACTTTGCTAAAGTCATTTTTAAAACAATTCATTTTTAGTTCAGTATCTCAAGCTTCCTAGGCACATGATCATGTCATCTGCTTAGATACAGTTTAACTTGGCTGCTGCTAAAGCTTATTGACTTAATTCTTGGGTATACCTGGTGGTTATGGGCAACCTTTCTAAGATTATGTCAGACAGAACAGTAAAACTCTGATTGATACTTGTCTATTTTTCATAGAGCTACTTTAATATTTCTCTATTTTGTATAATACTGACTCATGATCTCAAATGGATGTCTCTCATGATTTTAAAGAAAATTCTTTCCTTATTCTTATGGTTTTTAACATAACAGAGTATTTTATTTTTTACCAAAATCCTTTTAACACATTATAAGAAAATAGTTTGTATTTTTTCCTTGTTGATGTAGCTAAATTAATTACAATCTTAATAGTAAACCCTCCTGGTGTTCCCATGAGAAATCCCACTCAGCCATAATTGGATTTGGTGCCATGTTATATCTATGAGTATGTTATTTAATATTTTATGATCATGTTCATTAATGACATTGGTCTATAATTTTCTCTTTTAGGGGACCCAGAGGGGTTGAGTGATTTGCCCAAGGTCACACAGGTTATAAGATTTCAGAAACAGGCTCTTTGATTGTAAGCCCAACATTCTTTGTACCAGCAGAGTGGGTATAATTCTTAGATGGATCCAAAGCAGTCAGGTTTTGGAGATAAAGTGTTGGGTACATGACCGGTCAAAGTTCCTTCCAACAACTTGTCCACTATCAGTGGGCCAGGATGGGGAGTGCCCTTCTCCCTCCCCAACAAAAGAACCTCCAGTTAGGTTCACTCTGTATTTTACTAGTGTAAAGATAATTAATGCTAATTCCTGTTGACACCTGTCTGGTAGTCTCTTTTGTACTCATCTTCTTTTCTGTGTTCCCATGGTCTCCTCACCTAGGATGGGACCTCACTGCCCTGGCCCCACTTCGACATGGTAATGGCCTCTTCATACATCTTACCTCTCACACTTACCTCCCCATGGATTTCAACTGTTTTCCATTCTCGCCAGAAACTCTGAAGGTCTTTCCCTCTCAGACTGATATTTTTGTGATGTAAATTAGGTCATCTTTTGTCTCAGTTCTTACCTAGCCCTAAGCCACTGAATGGGTGTTGCCTCAGACAAACTTGTGGTCTGGGGAAGACCTTAATTTAAAAAAGCTGAAGTCATCCACTGCATCCTGGATCATTGCCACTCATTTTGACCTTTGTCTTGCCAATGGACATCAATGACTATTGAGGAAAGAATGAGGCTGGAAACTTTGTGCAACTCTGCCTCACTTAAATCCAATTCACTCAAAAGCCACTCATGATGTCATTGGTCTTCAAGAATAAAGGATGAGCAACAGAGTTGCACACAGAATCAGGAGTGGCCAATGGGAGTGAAGGGATTGTAGGAGCAGACACAGGGAGCTCTGCATGTTACCAGCTCTCTTAGAAGTTGGAGGAAGATGTTGATCTGATTTCTAGATATAATAAAGAACATGAAATGGAGGGTCCTACTGCAATATAGGGTACCCACAAATATTCTGTGACTTTTCTGTTGAAGAAGAAGAAACCATTTACTTAGCTCCAAAGCCAGAAATGACAGTGCATCCCAAAAGCTCCAACAGAGGAACTGAACCTCTCTCTTCTTGCTAATCATAGGGTATAGTTATAATAGAGGCTTGTAGTATAGATCATACAAGATGGAGGTGTCTGCTTCTGGAGAAGGCTATGTTCTCTTACCTCATGAGTGGAAGCAGTCTCTTTCCACTAGGGGTGTAGCAAAACATGTTGTCATTTAAACTAGTAGACTAGTTTACTAGTTTTACTGGGACAGTCTCATTCTCTTTTCCCCAAAATCTCCAGAAAGGGAGAAAGTTCTACCTAGCCACATCACTGGCATCCTGAACTAAACTGCTGGGCAGGGGAGGGAATGGGAAGATCTACCTTCCCTTCCCCCTCTACCTGTGCTCTGTGTCCTCACCCCAAAAATGAACTCAGGGTTTTGCTCTGGTCTATTTCATGTGTCATTTTCAATTCTGGCAACAACTCAGTAGAATCCTTGGACCCAGTCTCAAACCTTGGCACTCTTGGAGGCAGAATTCTAGGCCAGATATTGCTGCCAATCCAGCAGGGAAGGGCTAAGAAATCAGGGTGCTGGGAAGCAAGACCAGGGGAGCTTTGGACTTGGAGATTGGTGAGACTGATACTATATAGGGACTGAGTCAAGCTGTGCCCCAGATCCCCATTCTCTCTTCAGGATCTGCAGTGGTGCAAGAGATTATGCCCCACCCAAGGTGTTGGAGGCAAAGTATGTTTGTTGTCTCTATACTTTAGTATATTCTTTAGTAAAAGATTATCTTCTATATAACCTTTTATATATGTTATTTTATATAACTTTATATTATCTTTTTATAAGCACCCTTAAGTAGTTAGAGAGAACTGTGCTCAGGGGACCCTTAGAATTGGGGGGGACATTATCTATTAGGCCTAAAGCCAATGGTCCCCCAAATCTCCTTAATGGTATTGGAGGTGGGAGAGAGAATAGGTTCATTATTTGGTTCAGTCCCTGTACAGTATCATGGCATACTGTATGTGAAGTACCTGGCCTTCAGGCGGTGGGGCCAAGGTCATTACTGTTACTATGGATGAGTTGCTAAGCTTTGAAGGGACAGTGAGGCAGTGCCCTTCACCTCCTAGCCAGGCCATAAACACCAGGCTTTTAGGCATGCCTGTGTCTGAGATGGGGCTGCCTCTTGTGTGAGTCTTTCCTTTGATACAGAATTTTGTGAGATCTGAAGAGGCCAAAAGAGTTATTAGACATCTGATGGTCCAACCCAGGAAATAGTAATTTGCTTGACCCATTTCAGCAGTGGATCACCCTGGTAGGTCAAATGCTATTTCCTACATCAGAGCAACAACTCACACAGCAGGGAGGCCATAGCTGAAAGTGAATTTGGTGGGCCCAATTCAGTGGCAGCTATTTGAAGTCTGAACCTACTCTCCCTAGTAACCCAGGTAGAAGAAGAGAAAGGATGCCTCCGTTTGGGATGAATATGTTTATATGCTTATATACATATATATATACATATGTATATATATATATATTTATATATATATATATATACAGTTTGTTTACCTTTATATAGATATATAGTGTGTGTGTGTATATAGTGTGTGACTGTATATATATACAGTCTATAAACAACTCTTTGTAAAAGTGAATTGATATTAATTATTTGTCACTGATATCAAGCAGATATCAATTGGCTAAATTAATAGTGGAACATTTATCAATGGTGTTGATGATACTGAGGATATCCTAACTGTCTCTAGGTGATTGAAATTAGCGAGTGCACACCAGAGTCAGGGCTTGAGTCAACAGCATTAGAAGAAGACCATCGGCCCTCAGGGGTACAGCTAGAACACTGAGAAAGGCAAGGAGCAGTCATGCTGCGGGACCCCAGCTATAGAGCTAGTGGGAGTGGGGAGGATAATAATGACAATGATGAAGATGATGATGATGATAGCTTATCACCTTCTTAGCAGGAGATTTACAAAGCTCTTCATACACATTATCTCAGAGTCATGCTATTGATAGGATTTATCTAGAATTTGAAAAACTACAAATCTGACCAAGTCAACCATGGTCATTCCTGTAGAAAATATGGAGAAATCTAGGTTAGACAACAGTGAAATTAGGTGGATTCAGAGAAACTGATGAGCTGAACCTAAAGTTATCAAGGAATTATGAAGATGCAGGTGAGATTCTTTGTCAAATTTAACACCAAAGTGGGATGGGTGGAGAGTAGAGCCAGAATCTAAAAGACCAAGGCTAGAAGTTTGGACCGTATATATAATAAGATGAAATTTAGTAGTGATAAGTACGAATTCTTGCCATTAAGTTCAATTTCACAAGGGGAGGATGTAAGCCCATATAAAAAATATTGGTGGATTGGGACAAGTCTTAGGGGACTGCATCAACAATGTGATGGGTCAGCCAAGAAGTAGATAGGGTTCTAGGTTCGGAGAGAAGAGGTCTAGTGTTCAGGACAAAGAAGAGAGTCCCATGACTCAGCACCCTGACCAGATCACATCTGCAGTACTGTCCAAAGACATGGGTATTGTATTAAAGGAAACACCTTAACAAACTGGTCTACATTCTGTGAGTAAGCAGCATAAGAGTGACTCAAAGCCATGACTTTCCATCCAGTGAGATTATAGAGGTTAAAGTATTTGAGAACCTTAAAGTGTGATGTAAATGCTAGCTGTCATTATTACTGATGATGGTGATTAATGATGAATTAAAAGAACTGAAATATCCATAGGTTCATACATTTAGAACTGAAAGGGACCTTAGAGGTTATGTAGTCCAAGTCCATTTTACAGATGAGGAAACTGAGACCTTTAAGGTTACATGATTTCCCAAGGTAATCTATTAAATGGGTAAATCAAGGTCAAAACCTAGGTTTTCTCTCTGTATCTCTAAATTCAATAGCTTCTTCTCTCTGCCTTCTGTCTAGTCTGGAGATGTAGGGGAATAGGACAGCTGTCTGAATTATTGAAGGGCTATCTTGGCAAAGAGGGACTTGACTTATTCTGCTTGGCCCTGGTGGGCAGAGTTTGGTGGCATGGAGTCTAGATGGCAGAGATACAGATTTGGATTTAATGTAAAGAAAAAACTCCAGCCATCCATCCCAAAGTGAGATGGTTCTAAGGGGAGAAGTTGAACTATAAAATGGGAAGCATGCCAGATTTGGACTCAGAATACCTGAGTTCGAATTTTGAATGGCATTTTCTGATTGTATAACCCTGAAAAAGTTACTTTCATTTCCTTCTCTCTAAAAAGTAGTCATGATGACATCTAAGGTTCCTTTTAGTTCTAGCTCTATAAGATTTTCAATGGTGACATTCCATTCTTGAGTACCTTTTCTCCTTTCTCCCACTACCCTCCCCCAACCACACACACAAATTGGCCCTTCACACCCCTCTTCTGTCCCTATTGTGATGGTCACTCACTCGTGGTGAGCCCTGGAAATGCATCTGACCCATGATCCCAAAGACTCCAGTTCCCTTCAACCCCCTCAGAGAGAAATTCTCAGGCTCTCACTAGGTGGTGAGGGGGGTTGCTGTTACAATCTAGCCCCTACAGCCCCCTAAACTGAGAACTCATTTCTCTAGGCCAAGGAACAAGCCCCACCTGCCAACTCGCAGCAGGCCACAGACCACCAGCTGGGTCTACATGTCAGCCACCCCCCACCTGTCAGGGCTCATGATCCTCTGGTCTCCTTAGGGGGTAGCTCCCCTTGCAGACCCCTTATCCTGGCCCTGGCCCTAAGCCAGGCAGCCTCTGATTCATCAATCAAGTAGTCTGCCCTCTTTGCCCTGAGCCACCACAGGGAGCCTAAGCCAAGCCTGGGACAAAGAGAAAGGAGAAAGAAGAGGCAGAAAAAGAAGGGAAAGAGGAAGGTACATGGAGACAGAGGAAGAATAGTTGAGCCTGGCCTAAGAAAATATGGCCAAGTTCTGGGCCTTTGCAAAATAACAGTAAGCCAATTTCCCTAGTGCCCAAAGATGTACCGAGCTAAGTTTCTACAACAATCCTGAGAAGGGACACCATCCCTGACTCATTGCTCTGCTGAGGTGGCTAAGAGCAGGATTTGGTCACCAAACCATGGAATCGGAGAGTTGCAGGGACCTGGCAGCCAACCAACCCAACCCACACCCCCAAAGGAAGCCCACCTCTAATATACCTAACAAGTGGCCCCCTAGCTTCTCCTCGAAGACTAGTGATCTCCTGAGACAGTTTCTTCTATGGTAGGGCAGCTGTGATTGGTAGGAAATTTTCCCTGATCTCTAGCCTCAGTTGACCTCTCTGTAACTTCCCCTACTTGCCCATAGTTCTACCCCCTGGAGCCAAACAGAACAAAGTTAACCTCTCTTTCACCTGATAGCCCATTAAATACTAGAAAGTCACAAGAACACTAGAAGAATACTGATCAACATGAGAAGTTCTCGTGTCCAGCCTGAGTTATCAGATGCAGTTTCAGATCCTGGCTTTGCCTCTCATTCCCTATGTGATCTTGGATAAGCTCCTTCCCAGTCTGGCTTCCATCAGCTGATGGTCATGGCCCAGTTCCTTGTAGTTCTACCTCCTATGGATCTCTCTAGACCCTGTTCCTGGGGAACAGCTGGGAGGGCAAACTGAATCTCCAGGTAAGACATAAGTGCAGTGCCTATACCTTTCATCTCTGGGGAACAGCTGGGAGAGCAAACTGAATCTCTAGGCCTGACATAAGTAGACAAGACTACTCCTTGAGGACAGTTCTGTCCCTGCCTGTTATTGTTACCCAGTGGCACTCTTGCCAGATCAGGGAGACTAGGGAAGGAGGCAGCAGTCGAGGTGAGAGTGCACCCTTGCCTGGTGATTGGAGAGGTCTGTGACCTTGGAGCCAGCCTGCATGGGCTCTCATCCTAACTTGGCCCCTCATCATCATACTGGGGTGTCAGAAGGGAACGGCCAAAAGATTGTCGTATTTGGAGTCAGAGGTCAGGGGTTCAAATCCCAGCTTTTTCATGGACCTGGTTCTCTGGGATCATTTTCCTTGTCTGTCAAATGAAGGTTTGGACTAAGTTCTCTTTCAGAAATAGATCTATAATCCAATGACCTGGGTGACCTTGGGCCACTTGATTCCCCTCTATAAGCCTCAGCCCTCATCTGCAAAATGGGGGCAGCAATCTCTGAGACAGCAATCTACACGAAAGTGTTCATAATCATCAAAGCACTCTATTAGTGGGAGACAGTAATTGCTGTTAATTATTACAATCGTTATTCCAGGGCCACGTTGGGGAGTTGTAGTAATCCTTTCCAACACTAGAGGTTACCCAATCCCACACTAGGTGACTTCATCTCCCAGCCCCCTAGTGGCAGAAAAAGCTATTACAATTTCCGAAGGTTTTTTTAGGGAGAGGTGGGGAGGAGAAAGGGGGGGTGGCAGTGGGGATTCACGGGCAGTAGGTTCCTTTTTATGGTTATTTTTTAACAGGCCCAACCCTTAGCAATCTCCCTTTTCTGTTCCCTTTTTTCCATGTCTGGCGATCCCTCCTCTCCCTCACCATCCCTGTGGGCCACCCCACCTTTCTGTAGACGGTCCTCAAAGCTCCGTACATTTGACTTCTTGGCTCCTTCCATTTCCAGACTTATTTAGCCCAAGACCTTTGTCTTGGTTTGAGAGTCAGAAGCCTGCCCCTGACACTCCCTTGGGCAAATTGGGTCCTTTCTCTGGCCTCAGTTTTCTTCTCTGTAAAACAGGGGTGTAAGTATTCACTTCTGACTTCCCAGAATACTATGAGGCTCCATCCTTTACTAGCTGTGTATCTTTGGGTAACCCTTTCTCCTCTCTGGGCCTCAGTATCTCTATTGTAAATGGGTTAATGATCAGACTCTGATCTGGCTTCAAATGAGAAAGGAAAAAGGAGAATGTTTTGTAGCATGTAAAGTGTCCTGGACCTGATGGGGAAATGATCATGCTGGCTCTCCACAGTCCACAAGGCTCTGAAGGATTTTCTTAATGGGATAAGGTTAAGGGGCAGGGAGGAAAGGCAAAAGGGACAAGGAACAGGTGAGCATAGCAGCATGGGCCCCAAGAAAGGGGGATCCCAAATCTCTCCTGATCCCAGTTCCAGGTCACTGTCAATTCTGCAACCATTAAGCAAATCACTCCCCATGTCTGGACATCCATTTCCTCATCTATACAATAAGAATAACACTCTTCTGAGCTATTGGCAAGAGGAAATGAGATCAGTCATATAACAAAGCCCTAACCCACCATTGTTACCCTAGCTTACCAGATTAGAGCAGACAGGACCCTGCCCCAAGTCTGAGCTCACTACCAGGACTCTCTCCACTGTACCACACTGCCTTTAATCAGGATGGGCCCATAGCCAGCGCAATACAAACATGATCTTGTTTGATTCTCAATTATCCTTTGAGATTAAGGGTGCATAGAGTATTGTTCAGAGAAGAAACTGAGGCTTGGGAAGCAAATGTGACAAGTTAGAAAGAAGCAAGACCAAACTTCAAACCCAGGTGCTCTGTCTCCAGTCCAGAGGCTCTTTGCTTTAGGGGAGTCCTAGGAAGCCAGAGTGGCCCTTGGACCACAGAATGTCAGAGTGGATAAGAATATAGAGGTCACTGAGTCCAAGTTCTTGATTTTATGGATGAGGAAAATGAAGCCCAAAAAGGGGCAGTAATGGAGCTCTTGGCCCACAGAGTTTTGGATACCAATGTCAGGACTCTGTGAAGGAGCTCCTACATAAAGACCCATAGAAAACAAGACTTGGGGCTAAAAGAGCTCTTGGGTGTCATCGAGTCGTAAAAAAATAAAACTGAGAGTGGGGTTACTTATTCCAACCCCCTCATTTTACACAGGAGGAAACTGAGGTTCAAAAGGAGAAAAACACTTGTCAAAGTCACAACAGTGTAAGTGGTAGAGCCCATCTGATTCCAACTCTTCTGACTTCAGAAGCAGAACTCTTTCATACAAATATATATTTTTAATCTATCTCATTAAATATTTCCCAACATATAAAAACATTTTGACATTTCATTTTTTTAATTCAAGTTCCAAATTTTCTCCTTCCTGCCCCTCTGAGTCCTTGAGAATGGATTATATTGTGAGATCATACAAAATACATCTCCATATTTGCTGTGTTGTAAAAGAAAATACACAGAGAGACACAGAAAAAAGAAAAATTTTAAAAGTATATTAAATCCACTTCAATCTGCAGTCAGAGTTGATTGGTTCTCTCTCTGGAGGTGGAGAGCTTTTTTTCAGCATGGATCCTTTGAAATTGCCACGAATCATTGTCTTAATCAGAGGAGACCAGGCTTTCCCTTTGGATTATTACATCGTTTCAATTACTGTATACAATGTTCTCCTAGAACCAAGACTTTTACTATGCTATCTCCCAACTCCTTAATTTTACAGAATAGGAAAACTGAAAAGAGCTTTCAGGAAAGGGTAAGAACCTGAGTCTGTAGCACAGCCAGGTTGGGACCCAGAGCTCCTATTCTTTGCCTTAAACTACATTCACCCCTTCAGGGGAGGCTAAGGATTTGGTGGGAGAGCAGAGGACAGGGTCAGGAACCAATGCCAACTTCTCAGAGAATTAAAATAGTGACCTCTCCTATACTGGCTCTGTTTCTTGCCAGAGATGTAATTATTCACTGGGGTAGGTAAGGGGTTAGTGACGATATAATGAAAAGAGACCTGGGTTTCAATTTCAATCCTAATATTTGGTTTGCATAAGTTCCCTTCCCTTTCTGGATCTCAGTCTCCTAATTTGTAAAATGTGGTAAGGTTAGAGCAGATAGCTGTGGACCTTCTAGATCTGTGAATCCTCAGTGCTCCCTGTCCCTACTGCCTTTCTCTCCTCCACCCTCCCCACCCCCATCTCCCTACCCTCACGAAGGCTGCCCATTTCTTTCTCTGGCACTTAGAGATTTCAGTTATGTTTATAACAGTTTGCTTTATAATGGTGCATGTTTGCCTACAGTAGCTGTCCATCTTTATGGACAGGAAGTAATAGGCTAGGGGATGTTTGCCGTTAATTGCTGGGTGGAGCCCAGAGCAATGAGCTACTTCCCAAGAAGTCCCAAGTCCAGAGGCAGTGCCCCTCCCCAGCCTCCTCATGCCCACCTCAGCCCTCTCTGTTGCACAAGTTGAGGAGTCCAGAAATCAGTCAAGTGTGGGGAGAGGGGTCCAGTCCACTCGCTGGCCAGGGATCTTGGGCCTAATCCTTCCCCTCTCTCAGACCCATTTCTCTCCTTTGAAAGAGATGGTGGGATAGAGGAAAGGAATAAGCATTTATTAAGCACCTATTGTATGCCAGGCACCATGCTAAGCTCTTACAAATGTTTTCTCACTTGAAATTTATAAATAGTATTTATAACTCGATGAGACCACAGCTTTCAATCTGGAAGAGATCTTGGAGGTCCCTTGTTTCACAAAAGAGGAACCAGCTCCTGAAGACAACCGATTTGCCCAAAAGGACAGAACTAGCAAGGTACATGGCTGAAATTGGAACCCAAGTCCTCTGACTCACTATCCAGATTTACTTCTCCCATCACATGCTATTTCCCTCCAAATCAGAAGTTCTTAACCCAGGCTCTGAGAACTTTGTCTTTCTGTTGGTTGTTTTTATTTCCTATTTTCATAATTGTGTTTGAATATGAGTTTCCTTTACAATCTTTTGTATTTTATGAATTTAAAATATGATTTAGAGAAGTGGTCCAAGGGTTTCCCTAGATTTACTCTTCCAGGATCCACAAGGCAAAAAAAGTGAAGAGTTCTTGCTCTAGTAAATCCCCAAGCTCGCTCCTCACTCTGGTACTCTATGAACTTTATTGTAAGGTCTGTATTTTGCAAGAGGAAATTTCAAAGGTTTCCTAGGACAGATAGAGGTGGCTGCTAAGAATCAGAATTCTAGAGGAGAAAGCAGTCCAGAAAGGAGGATGGAAATTTTATTCATGAGAATAAAATTCTGTGGCTACAAAGGGCAATCATCTGATGAGATGGATGGATGTGGGATACTCAGGAAGCCCGCTGCCCTAATTAGATTTGTAAAAGGTGTGTCCAAAAAAAGAGAAGCTATAGCAGGAGCCAGAGAACAAATACAGAAGCAGAGCAGAAACCTGAGGGAATATTGCTTGAAGTAAATTTAGAATGAGCAAACCCCCAGCCAGGAAAGCTAGGAACAATAAAAAAGGTTGGTTGATTGATTGGGTTGGGGAAAGACTAGGTTAGTAAAGGGGAGAGTCCGCTGCTTGGGTGAATGGGATGGTGAGAAGCTCAACTCTGAACAAGAATGACTGAGAGTCGAAGGCCAGCACTAGCCCAAGTGCCCTGGCCCAGGTGAATTCCATGCTGGGAGATGGCACTGCATAGCCACAGTCAGTGACATCTGAAATATCACAAAGGGGAACGGGACCACAAGACTGGAGAAGGGCAAGCATTGTCCGCCCAAAAACTCCATTTAGAGAGGGCACTCAGGCCAGCCACCAGCTACACTCTTAATTCCTCCATCATATCCCCTCACCAAATAATTTCTTCCTCTCCCCCAACTCCTAGATTTTCCTTTCATGTAGTGTCTCCCTCTCTTTCTCACACACATTCACATATACACCTTAGAAATGTAAGCTCTTTGAGAGCAGGGACTTTCTGGCTTTCTGTTTGTATTCTACTTAGCGTAGAGTCTTGCACGTAGTAAGCCTTTAATAAATGCTTGTTCACTGAACGAATGGATAACTGAGATGCCCTGAGAATCATACTATGAGATCTCACCTTTTTTTCACTTTTACATTTAGGCAGCACTTTCCTCTTAGCAAACTGTTCACCTAACTATCATCGTTCTCCCTTTATAGACTGAGGCCCAGAAAGCAAAAAGTAACAGTAAGAGCCAAGGTTGGACATTAGGCTGCTCAATTCCAAGATCAGAGAGTAGCAATGGTAATAGTGATATTAACATGGCAATAACGATTAATTATATTAATTAATAATACAATAATGACAGATAGAAATTATGTCCCAATTTAAGATTTACATGGTTCTCACTTCACAACCACCCTGGGAGAGGGACAGTGCAGAGATTGCCCAATTCTATTGTTTTTTCTTTACTAATATATTATCTTCCAGGGGAATTTATCCTTAAGATGAGAAGATTATAACTGAGGAAAGAACTGGCATTTGTAACAGACAAAAGAAAATAGGAGGCAAGACCCACAGGGCAATAACATAGAAACTGTTTGGAAAGAATGCAATATAGGTACTGGAGAAACTGTATTCCATGAAGAAGATAGAGACTAAAGAAGAACTGCAAAAGATCATTTATCAAAGAGTAATAATCTAGCATAGAGACAAAGGGAAATAAATAATGAAGTGAACAAGGAAAAGAAATCCTTTATTTTTTTAAAAAAATATTTAGTTTTAGTTTTCAAAGTTCATTTTTATAAGATTTTGAGGTCTAAATTTTTCCCCTTTCTGAGCATAGGCTATATATGTATAATCACAAGAAAGAAATCCTTTTTTAGAAAGAAAAGGCAGAGAAAATTAAATTAAAAAAAGATTTATGAACAAAAGTTGAAGTGGAGGTGAAGAAAGATATTACTTGTCTACTTAGCTGAGAAGGGGAAAAGAGGGGGGAAATTAAGATACTGTATAAAAACAAATGTAACCTATGCCCCAAAGTCTACTACTATGGAATTCTCCTCATTGATGCCTTGTGCCTGACTGAGGGATGAGTGAAACTGACGTGGGATACACATCATGATGAAAGTGCCAGAGAAGACAGATTGGATTGCGACTCAGAGGGAGTCAAGAATAGACATCTTTAGTGTTTCTTCTCCTACCCTTCCCCAAGGGAGACTTTGATCCTGCCAAGAGGGGAAGTAGGAGTTTGGGGCCAGAGGCTCCCACTCTGCTCTCCTCAGAGAGAAGTACTCAACTAGAATTCTAAATACCTTGTCCTTTAAATATTGTTAGTCTGGAGGGGGTAATTTGGGTCGCTATTTCTCAGTGGGAAAAGGAGGTGCCTCAAGATTTATATCAAAGGTTTGAATCACTTCCCATCAAATACCAGTTCCACAGCGAACACACTTAATGAAGAAACCCATTTATATAAGTCAAAAGGAAAACAGAGATCAAAGAAAGTATACATACACGTGTATATGTATGTGTGAACATACATAGATGTGTGTATGTGTATATTATACACACACATATGAGAACATATCTCAGATAATATAGATAAAAGGAGCTCTCAATGAGCAAAGTTTTTCAATGGAGAGAGACAGAGAGAGAAAGAGACAGAAGACAGAGAGAGAAAAAGAGAGAGAGAGGGGAGAGAGAGAGAGAGAGAGAGAGAGAGAGAGAGAGAGAGAGAGAGAGAGAGAGAGAAGCTCAGATTTCACTTCAAGGGGACAATTCCTCAGTCTTTAGTGTAGTAAGCTAAGGATAGGGACATGATGGGGATTTCCAGCTCTCTTCATGTTGACTTCTTCCCAGAGTCTTTCTCTCCCTTCAGCAGTGTTACAAGGTTGGCAGACTGGTTCTCTCTGCTCTCCTATTCTCACCAATTCTATCCATACCAATGGTTTTTGGAACTCAAGTTACACAAGAGAAAAGGAATTGATAAGTTAAGCAAAATTTCAAAACTAAGGGAAAAGTAATAAACAGGAGGGGAGGAGAAGTTTAGAGGGCAAGGGAAAAGAGAACTGATAGGCACAGGGTTGTCTTAAAATAGATTAAGCTTACAATAAACCAAGAGACATAGTATTGCATTTACAGAGAAAAAAAGGGAGAATTTAAAGTTGGGGGAAAAAACATTAGAGATAGAGGAAGGAAAATATAAACCGACCTCTCATAACTTTAAATGTGAATGAATTAAACAATCCAATAAAACAAACAAAAAAGTGAAAGATTAGATAAGAAAACAAAACCACACAATATGTTGCTTACAAGAAATACATAAAAAGATATATACAGAATAAAAATGAGGCACTGGAAAAAATTACTATGTATCAGGTAAATCTAAAAAAGCAGGAGTTGTCATCATGCTATCAGACAAAGCAAAAACAAACTTTCAAAACATAGAAAGGGATAAACAAGGAAACTATGCTAATTGGCACCATAGACAACAACAAATGCCATTATTAAACTGAAGTATTTCAAATGCCTTAGCATTCAAATTCATAAAGGAAACATTAATTGAACTATCAGAAGATATAGATAGATCATAATAATAACAGGAAATTTTAAGGTCCCTCTTTTAGTTTTGGATAAGTATAACAAAAAGATAAATAAAAGAGAAAGTCTGGAATTGAACAAATTGCTGGACAAACTGAAGCTAAAAGCCTGATGGTGTCTTCTAAATGAGTCTGCAAAAGAATACAAATATTTCTCAGCATCGTATGAAACTTTTACAGAAACTGACAATATATTAGGACACAGAGAGATTGCAAACAAATATAAAAAGGAAGCAGTAGTAAATACAGTCTTCAATTAGTTTGGGGATATAAACAACACAATACTCAAATGGAGACTTAACAATGAAATCCTAAATGAGTGAATCAAAAAACAAATAATAGAAACAAGTAATAATTATGTGAAAGAAAATTATGATGAAAAGAAATGCCAACATTTCCACTCAAGTATCCTTGGGAAAAGCCATGTCCATGCAAAAAAATTAACAAAATAGAGAAAGGAAAAATTAATTATCTGAATATGCATTTTAAAATATTAGACAGCTAGCAAATAAGTAAACCTAAAATTGCCATGGAAGAGGAGTTATTAAAAATTAGAGGAAAAATAGAGAAATTGGAAACAAAAAGAAACCATAGGAATGATAAATAAAACTAAAAGCTGGTTCTTTGAAAAGACTAGTAAAATTCGTAAGCCTTAAGTTATTCTGATTAGAAGGAAAAGGGCAAAAATCTAATCAACAAAATAGCAAGCAAACAAGGTGAAACCACAACAAAACAAGAAGAAATAAAAAGAATTATCGGTACTGAACTATTTTCATAGATAAACTGAGCACACACAAGAAATAGAAGAATACTTTTGAAAACATACAATCTCTAAACTAATAGAAAACCAGATGGAGATCCTAAGTAACCCAGTATCAGAAAAAGAAATAGAATTATCTGTAAAGGAACTAGACGAAAAAAACTCAGTCCTGATTGATTCATAGGAGAGTGCTGTCAAATTTTAGAAGAATAATTAGTACCCATACTATACAAATTATTCTCAAAAACTGAGAAAGCACCCTATGGATTTCTTTTATAAGACAAATAGGGTTCTAATACCTAAACCAGAAAAGGATAAAGCATGAGAGGACTGAGGACCAGCATTCTTGATGACTATCAACTGAAGTATTTTATATAAAATTCCATCAAATGGATTATATCAATTTATCCAAGAAAGCATTCATTAAGATTAAAATAATCAAAGGATACGAACAGGGAGTTTTTAAAAGAAAAATCAAAATGATATATAGTCATATAAAAATACTCTAAATTAGAGAAATGCAAATTAAAACAACTTTGAGATATCATCTCACACCTGTCAGATTGGCTAAAATGATAAAAGAGGGAAATGACAAATGTTAGAAGGGAGGTGGAAAAACTAAGACACTAATACACTGTTGGTGGAATTGTGAACTGATCCCAACTATTCTGGAGAGGAATTTGGAATTACACCCAAAGAATTTTAAAACTGTGTATACCCTTTGATCCAGTAATACCACTATGAGATCTATTTCCCAAGGTGATCAGGGAAAAAGGAAAAGAATTTATATGTTCTAAAGTATTTACAGCATCTCTCTTTGTGGTGGCAAAGAACTGGAAACTGAGGAGAGGCCCATCAGTTGGGGAATGGCTAAACAAATTGTGGTATATGCTTGTGATGGAATACTACTGCACTGTAAAAAAATGAGCAGGTTGGTTTAAAAAAAAACAACATGGAAAGACTTGCATGAAATAATGCAAAGTGACATGAATAGGACCAAGATAAAGTGTATCCAATAACAGTAATATTTTTCCATGAGTCACTGTGAATAACTAAGCTACTGAGTTATGTGAATATTCAAATCAGCTACGAAGGACTTACAAAGAAAAATGATCTCCACCTGAGAAAGAGAGAAAGAACACATGTATGGAAATACATATTATATGGTGCCACATATGTATCTGTGTCAAATGTTGGCCTTCTCCAATGTAGGATTGGGAGGAAGGAAGCGAGACAACTCAGAACTCAAAATGTAACAAGAAAAAAATAATAAGTTGGGTTTATGCTAGGGATGCAAAGATGGTTCAACGACCAACAAAACCATTTATATTAAGACCAAAAACATACAAAAGAAAGTCATCAGGGTACAAGGGAGATTGTGTTCCATTTGGCTTCAGAGGACTTGGGCTGAAGTCCAACTCAGCCATTTCTACATGGGGGAGCTGGGCCAAATCTCATCACCTTTTAAACCCTCAGTTTCTTCACTGATGAAATGATGGGAGTGGAGCAGTTGGCTCAAGATGCACATTTATGCAATATGGCAGGAAAGTACAGAACATCACAGCCTCTGAAGAATTAAAATGGTAGGCCACACAAAGAGTAATGGAGAAGCATGCAGTGGTATCAACAGCCTGCAAATATCACAGATAGAAAACAAAATGACCTCAATGACATATTCAGGGAGGGGATTGATCCGAAGAAAGATGGACCAGTTAAGGAGCAAGAGGGGAAGGTTCGCCATTGTGTAGTCCTTGGGTTCCATTGGCATCTGCACATCACAATTAGAGGAAGAGTCAGCCCTAGCCCTCATCCCAGTCCATTGCACAGACTCTCTGTGAATTTTACAAGTAGAAATGAATTAGAATCCCCAGGGATAGATGACAAGGAGAAGCTGCAATCTGTATCATTAAATGGAGTCCCCACATCGGGGACACAATAGATTCATTCCAGAATCATCACATAAAGTATTGTTACTATTTTCGGGTCACATCTCAGTAGTGCTTTTTCATATTTAAAAAGTCCATTTTCTAAGTGACAATCTAAAGGAAGCAAGGAAAAGCTATTTAACACCCATTGTACTGAGGTAGAGACTTAGGTCCTGAGATAATGCATCATTTCCAATACTCCACAGCTAGTCATGTCCAAACTGGGACTTGAACCCAAGTTTCTCAACTCAATCCAGAGTTTTTTCCATTATTCCACAGCAAAGACATCAGCTTCCTATCCTGGCTCCCAGAGCATGATGTCAGAGTACGAACTGGCTAGGAAGGTCTTCCACCAGACCTCCCAGGTGGGTCTAAGTACATGTGTGGGAAGGACAAGAACAAGGCAAACTGATGATATACTGCAGAGAACCTTGCCTGTGAAGAAGACATCCTAGGGTTTGGAGGAGGGGCTAGGGGATGAGAAGGAAATGGAGGACATTCAAGCAGTGCCCTCCCTATCTCAGTTCTGAAACCTTAGGCTTCTCTTATTTTCAAGATCATACTTGAGTCATATTATTTAAATCTGGATAGATTAGCAAAGATCTGGTCCAATCTCCTCATTTTATGAGGGAGGAAACTGAGGTTCATACAAGGTAAAGGACTTACTTAAGCTCACATACTCAAGATGAATACAGATCTTTGAACTGCAAAACTAATCCTTTTTCCCTCGTACCAAGAGCTCAGGATTTCAGGGTGTCACGGCCATAAAAAAATGACTTTAGACCTTGGTGGGATTTTAAAAATTGTAAGTACAACCTACTCACCTTAGAGACAAAAACCAGACACCCAGAGACAGAGAATGACTTGTTTAAGGTCACAGAGTCAGCATCCGAATAAGGACTACAACCTGTGTTGTCTGATTCCTGGCACTTTGTGTCTGCCAATGAAGTCCATGCTCAAAACTCTTAACCCTGAGGAGTGTCCATTTGGCTCAGGTTTACAGAATCACAGGAGTCAGATCTTCAGCAGAATGCCATGAACCTACAGATGAGGAAACTGAGGCCCAATAGGGCAAGTCACTTGACCAACTTTGCACAGAATCATAGAACATTAGAACTGGAGGGACCTTAGAAAAGATTATGAACTCTTAGAGTTGGAGTGAACCTCAGAACATAGAAGATTAGAGCTAGGAGGTCTCTATGACTGGGAATGTCAAAAGTGGGGTAAGGGAACCTTAGAACAGAGGGTTAGTCAAGTCAGGTAGTCAGCATTTAGTAAGGACCTACTATGTGCCAGGCACCATGTTAAGCACTGGAGATATGAAGTCAGTCCCTGCCATAGATAAACTCAAAGTGTGAACAAAGAGGAAGGAGTTGTTGCATTATAGAGGAAATGGAGGGCAGTAGGATGTAAGAAGAATGTAAGGTAGGAAAGAGTAAGGTTGTGAAGGGCTTTAAAAGAATAAATATTAAGTTATTTTTATATAATTGGAAAAGATAAAATATGTTCAAAAGTTAGATCATTATCTAGAAATTGGATCATTATCTAATTAATAAATCCAATGGCCTTTTCTCAATCCTTATCCTTCTTGACCTCTCTGAAGTCTTTGACACTTGATTTCTCTAGATTTTTGTGATACCGGTCTTCTTTTTTCTCCTCCTATGTATCTAACTACTCCCTCTAGGTCTTCTTTGTTGGATCTTCATGCAAGTCAAACCCAATAACCATGAGTTATTAAAAGAATCTGCCCTAGACCATCTTTTCTTCTCTCTCAACACTACTTCAATTAGTAATTTCATCAGCAACTGTAGATTAAATTGTTTTCTCTATGCTGGTGATTCTGAGATCCACTTATCTAACCCTTATCTAGTCCTTCACAAGTCTGTTACTGTGTATAATCTTCTCCTGGTTCTGCTCACTTCACTTTGCATCAGTTCATGTAAGTCTTTTCAGATTTTTCTGAAAGCGTTCTGTTCATCAAATTTAATTTGACAAGCCCAGCTCAACATTTCTTATAGCAAATAGTACTCCACCACAGTCATCTGCTACAACTTGCTCAACCATTCCCCAATTGATGGAAATCTCAATTTTCAATTCTTTACCACCACAAAAGAGTTGCTATAAATATTTTTGTACATATAAATGCTTTTCCTTTTTTAAAAAATTCTTTTGCAATATAGACCTAGTAGTGGTATTGCTGGGTCAAAGAATATGCACAGTTTTATAGCCCTTTGGGCATAATTCCAAATTGCTCATCAGAATGGTTGGATCAATCTTCAAACTCAACCAATAGTGCATTAGTGTTCCAATTTTCCCATATCCCCTCCAACATTTATTACTTACTTTCTCTGTCACATTAGATAATCTAATAGGTATGAGGTAGTACAGAGTTGTTTTCATTTTAATTTCTCTAATAAATAATGATTTAGAACATTTTACATGACTTTATATAGCTTTGATTTTTTAATTCTGAAAACTGCCTATTCATATCTTTTGACCATTTATCAATTGGGGAATGACTTATATTCTTCTAAATGTAACTCAGTTCTCTATATATTTGAGAAATATACTGTAAAAAATTTCCCCCAGTTTTCTGCTTTCCTTCTAATCTTGGGTGTATTGGTTTTCTTTATGCAAAAATTTTTTATTTAATATAATCAAAGTTGTCCATTATACATCCCATAATGCTCTCTATCTCATCTTTGATCATAAATTCTTCCCTTCTCCATAGATCTGATAGGTAAACTATTCCATCTCCCTTAATTTGCTTATTGTATTACCATTTATGTGTAAATCATATAATCCATTCTGGTATCTGCTTCCATTTTATGGGTAAGTTCATCCCATTCACATTCACAGTTATGATTACTATATATTTCCTTCTATCTTACTTTTCACCCCTGTTTATCCTTCTCTTTCTGTCTCTCTGTTTCTCTCTATCTCTCTGTCTCTCTCTCTATCTGTCTCTCCTTTCACTCTGTCCCTCCTCAAAAGTGTTTTGTTTCTGACTTCCACCTCCCCCAATACATTCTCCCTTCTATCAACCCTTTGCCCCCAGCTCCCAATTCTTTTTTTTCCTCCCCTCCTACTTCCTTGTAGGGTAAGATAGATATCTAACCCAAGTGAGTGTGTATATTATTCCCTCTTAGAGTGAGAATAAGGTTCAATCATTGCCCCATGGTTACTTCATGGTAACTTCAGAGAGAGCAATTTTGGAAGAATGACGAGTTTGGAAGCCAGAATGCAGAGTTAAGAAGAGATTGAGAGAAAGGGAAATGGAGCCACCTATTCTAGGTGACTGTTTCAAGGAGTTTAGTCTTGAAAGAGACTAATGATGTAGGATGATAGCTAGTGAGGATGGATAGGTCAAGTGAGGGGCTTTTGGGAATGGGAGAGAGATGAGCCTGTTTGTAGGTGGAAGAGAAGGAACTGGGAAATAGGAAGAGGCAGAAGATTAGTGAGAGAATGGGTAACAGAGGTGACAGTCTGGTAGAGAAGATGGGATGAAATGGCTTACTTGTGCAGGCAGAGGAGTTTCCCTTGGCTAGAAAGGGAAAGAAAAGCTAAAACTGGGAATACCATAGAACAGAAAGTCAGCATTGAGAAGGGCCTTAGAGCATAGGACACAGATGGTAGGATTAGAACTGACCCCAGAACAGAAAGTAGCAGACATTGGAAGGTCCTTAGTGTGCAGCCCCAGAACCTAGCTAGCACGGTGCCTGGATCCCAGCAGATGCTTAATAAATAAGCATTTAGTGCTGGTTGAGTAACTCATTGATCAATAGTACAGAGTATGTCAGTATGAAATTACCTTAGAGATCACTTAAGGCAAGTGAAAAGACCTGCCCAAGATCTCACGAGGAAGAGCCAGCAGAGATGGGCTTCAGACCCACCTCTTTCCACTCTCACCTGTTGGGATCCAGGGTCCAAGGGCCAGGAAAGTCAGACAGGGCCCAAGATGCTGGGACAACGTGAGAGCTGTGTTCTCTCCTCTAAGGGCTGTGCCGAGGGTGCAGTATTTTCCCCAAACAGAAAACCATCTACCGCAGGCACTTTCTACGATTCCAGAAACACACCCACATGCACACCATTGCCCAACGAGGCCCGAGTCTTGTGAATGACACGCCACTTCCCCGGCCTCCCGGCAGGCAGGAGAACAAGCCAGCCGGCCCCCCAGCAGCCGTGTTGAAGGCAGGAAAATGGAAACAGCTGGAGAGGTTTTGAATTACGGCCTCGCCGAGCGGTCCAAGCCTGCGCCCACCAGCACAGCTTCCTCTAATCCCGACTGGATCCAGGGCTTCTGGGGAAACATCTTCCAGGCCAGGCACTGGACAGCTCAGCTCAGCTGCTCAGATGGGGCTGGGCCACCCCAGAGCATGGGGAAGGAGAAAGTTCTCTGAGAGAGTGGTCCAGGGGCCTGAGCTCTGGCCTGTCAATCAATCACCCCTGTCCCAATGGAGCAGGAGCTTCTCCACAGGCAGAATGCAAAGGGATGACTAATGATGGACTTCATGCCGAGAGACCTGAGCTCTTAATGCCTGTGTGACCTTGGACAAGTCCTTCTCCCAGTGCCTCAGTTTCCTCTGTTGTAAAATGAAAGGGTCAGATGAGCTGGTCTCTGACTATGCTCCCATAAGCAAAGTTATTTTCATTTAGGAAGCTCTTGCTTCCCAAATTTCTTCACCTATTGGATGGGTTGCATCCCTTGACCTGTCATGACTGTTCTGGGCACAACCTTGAAACTGACTACTGGTGAGCTCCTAAGGCGTGAGGTCTGTCCCCCTCAGGCATTAGCCTAACACTTAGTAGGTGTTTCATGCATGCCTATTAATTGACTGACTGCCAGATTAAACCCGAAATTCTACAGAAGTGGGTTGGCGACTGTCAGGTCAGTTTTCTAGTGAGCCCCAGACTTTTAACAACACCAACTATAATGAAAGTCAGGATAGACCCAAGGAAGTGTCTGAGAGGGGAGAGAGGCCTTCCCTGCAGATAGACAACCTAGGATGAAATCCCACTTCTGACAAGCTGTATAGTCTTGGGCAGATCAATTCATGTCTCTAAGACTCAGTTTCCTTATCTAAAAAATGGGGATAATAATCCAGTCCAACAAATGCCTTCAACTAAGCACCAATTCTATGCCAGATGTGACACCCTCAGAGGTCATCTCACCCAATCCTCTTTGGGTTCACAGACCAGGCAGTGACTTGCCCACAGTCACACTGTAAATCAGTGGTAAAGCCTAGCCAATAAGTTTATTTGGCTGCCCCCAATCCCTGTCAGGACTCCCTGGGATGATAGATCATGCTCCTATGAGGAGGCCCAAAGCCAACAAGCCAGGGCCTTTCCCTGGGGAGCTCTCAGAATGGGGGATGAGACCACCCTCTCACACAGGAGCAGAGGACAGATGTAAGGAGGTGAGCTGAGCTGATGCCAAGGGAGGGGGCAGACAGTCAGGGCGGCAGCAGCTCCCAGGCTGCACCACTTCCCTTGGCCTAGTTTTCATGGGAGGGCCCTTGTTCCCTTGCTCACCACCCCCCAAACCTCCCCTAATCCCGAACTTCCTTCCACCCTTTCTGTAAAACCACTTTATTAACTAAAGCTGTGGACCAGTGCGTCCCTGGGAAGAATTTCTAGTTTGTGTCCTGCACATCCCTTCCCATCTCTTCCCTTCCTTCTGAACACAACTCAGCCTCATGGACACATCCAGGCCCAGAGAGGCTGTCCATCCCTACAACCAAGCCATGCTGGGCCTTGGACCATTCCATTGCCATGGTGGCTTTTGGGAAGCCAGAGAAGTGGCTTCTGGACCCCTCCACCAGCCAATCTGCTTTGGATTAGATACTTCCACCTGGGCGGGCCCAGCTCCCAGACTGGGTCCTTCTCCCCAGTCCTTCCTGGGCTTGGTGGTGGGGATGCACAGTGTGGGACTGATTAGGGGCGGGGCTATTTGTGGCCTTGCCCAGGACAGACGTGGGAGGCCAGCCGGCTTCTGGCACAAGCAATATATGAGCTCATTGTGAAGAGGAGAGGCCAATGACGTCTTTCTGAAGCCAGTTTTATCCCCTCCTTCCCCCCACCAATGCAGATCTACCAGCAGCTGCCAGCCACCCACCAGACAGGAGGGGATGCACTGCCTTCCTCTCCACTGGCTCTTCCTCTTCCCTTCCCTGGTCTTCCAAGTGGTCCAGCAGCCCGGGCTAGGCATCTAGACTCTGAAGGTCAGAGTCAGCTTTGCCCCCCGCCCCCTTCCACTGCTAGAATTACAGAATCTCAATGCAGACACCACGGTTGGCTCCCTCATTTTACCCAACTCAAAACTGGTGAATGAACTGCATATGGTCACATGGGAAGGATGAACAGAATTTGAATTTGGGTCCTCTGACTTCAAATTCAACTTTGTGCCCCATGTTCCTGAATTTCAGAGCAAAAACAGTCAATAGAAATGGGCCAGGAGGTGTGCTTATTTCAAAAATGGGGAAAATGAAGCCCAGAGTGGGTAATGACTAGACCAAGGTCACACAGCTCAACTTGTCAGAGGGACAGCCTTCACATAACAGAGCACTCTCCTTCTCTGAGTCATCAGGCACTTACTTCAGCACATTTGCTTTCCACTTCCCAATGCTCCTTCACCATCTGCTTTCTGAACAACTAGAAAACTGTCTCCTGTCATCTCTTCAGGTAGCCTCTCCCTTCTCCAACACACCTTTCATAGATGCCAAAGCAATATCCCTGCCCTGCTCAAAAACCTCCAATGGCTTTTGATTCTGGCTCTCTATGGTCACAATTCAATTCAAAAATCTTTTACTAAGAGCTAATTCTGGGCATCGAGGTGGCAGAGTGGTTGGAGTGCTGGGCTTGGTGTCAGGCTGACTCCTCCTCCTGAGTTCAAATCCAGCCTCAGATACTTCCTAGCTGTGTGACCCTGGGTAAGTCACTTTGCCCTCTTTGCTTCATTTCCCTCATCTGGGAAATGAGCTGAAAAGGAAATGGCAATCCACTGTAGCATCTTTGACACAAAAACCTTAAATGGAGTCAGGAAGAGTCGGACATAACTGAAAATGACTGAACAACACAACAAACTCTGTGCCAGGAAAACTCAGCATGGCATTCAAGACCCTCAGCCATCTGGTTCTTTTTCTCTCTCACCATCCCACCAATTCTCCACTGAGGAGTAGGCAAGGTGCTTGGCACCTCCCTCTGGACTTTTCAACCTTGCAGGCATCCCAACATGGAGATTGGTTCTCAGTTATCCTTTGCCCCTGCTCCATGGCTGGCTCACCTTCCTTTCCAGCTGGTACTCTGTCTTCTTGGGTACACTTCTTGGTCAGTAATGGGGGGCACCTCACCATGGGTATCTCCCTTCCCCATTGGGTGGCCAACTGCGTTAACCCTTTGAAGGCCATGCTGTCCCATGACTTCCGACCATTTAACCACCAGGGATGAAAAAAGGGTATGTGCGGGGGCAGAGTTTTGCTTCAAGGGCTATTAGTCAGTCATGAACATTTATTTTTTAGTCACTGTAGTAGCATTTTAAAAATATATTAATGATGCCTAGAATTTCTGTAGCCCTTTAAGGTTTGCAAAACTCTCACTTGAGCCTCATAACAACCCTTGGAGAAGGGAGAGGCTGCATGCAGAAGTTAAAATTATTCCCATTTTGCAGATGAGGAAAATGAGGCAGAGTAGAGTGACTTGCCCAGAGTCACCCAGCTAGTATACTTCAAAGACTACATTTGACTCTTTCTAGCTCCAAGTTTAGCACTCCATGCCTTGCACCACCTTGCTACTGATAAGGGCCATTGGACATAAGGAAGAGGGTGAAATGGAATTGACACTAAAATTAATAAGAACTCTTAACAATGATGATGATGATGATAATGATGCAATATATATCCTAAGGCAGCTAGAGGAGAAATACCGTTCCATCCCACACCATTCTCTTCACTTTGAGGTGACCCTCCAGGTCTCCAGCTTGGTCTCCTACCTTAGAGGAAGGGTGGCATGGCCATTCCTTCAGTTTCCAACACTTGTCTCTTGGTGGAACTGCCTCAGGCCTCTACTTGGAGAACAAGCCCCTAATGAACAATTAAACCTTACCTGAATTCACTCCCCAATGGTTACCAAGCTCCCACCTCGTCATACCTTCCCTACCCCAGTGATATAGAACCCCCAAAAGTTATCATTCAAATTCTACTCTCCATCCCCTACTTCTCAAACCTTCATTTCCACTCTTCCGAAGCTCCCTAGTGTCACACCCTGAATGTACCTGTCCTTCCCGTTGGGCTCTCTGGAATGCCTGGTCCATAAGCAACAAGCTTGCTCTCATCTTCAATTTTTTCTTTTCCTTCTCCTTCCATCTTCTGCCCCTCCTGTGCTCCTAATGACACAGCCTCCTGGCTGCCCTTTCCATCTCTGGTTGCACTTTCATCCAATTTACTCACTGAGGTGAGGGAGTTGCAATACTTATTGCCCATCATGGCCACTCTCAATTTCTCCCCCTACCTCCATCACTCAGTAACTTCTCCTTTGAGATCCACTCAGTCTAGATCTACTCCTCAATCAAAATTTGAGTAGCTGTGGTCTGTGGACTTCCCGAACACATCCACTTTCATGCCTAGGTCACAATCTTCTCGTTCTCAACTTGATATTAGAGGAATTTGATATATATTATGCTCACTCCTGGTCCTCCTGGTAGATGTATAACAAGGTCATTGACAAACTGGGATATGACCCAGATTGGGGAGGGACCTAGGGTCTATGTCTTATGGAGATCAATTGACAGAGTTGGGGATGGTTAGCCTGAAGAAAAGACTCAGGGGTACGTGAGAGCTGGTTTCAAATGTTTGCCAAACTAGTCCCAGAAAGGGGATAAGACTCATTCCTTTTGATTCCAGGGGTTAGAACTAGGAGCTGGGGGAGGGGGAGGGATGGGAGAGCAGCTGGAGACACGCAGATCTCAGCTCTGTAGAAGGAAAAGCTTCCAAACAACCAGAGGCCCTACAGTGGAACAGGGTATCCCGGAGGGAGGGGAGAGCCTCCTCTGGCCAGAGAAGCTGACCTTCTGTGCCCAACTCTCAAGCACACAGTGCGTGGGGAAGTGGGCACCCTCATTCATTCTCATTCACTCAATGTCCCATCAGCACTTTTGAACTTGTAACTCCAACATTTTGTGTTTTGGAGATAGAGGAATTAGTTTTGCTCTGCTTGGCCCCAGAGGCAGGGACTTTAGCAGGCAAAACTTCCTAAGGAGGAAAATGGGCGGGCAGCCTCAGGAAGCTCTGGGTCTTCAAGCATCAGAGGGCAGGTGACCAGAATTTGTCGGGAATTCAACAGACAGAATAGATGCCTTTAGTAGCTGGTTGAATGAGGTGTCTTCTGAAGGCCTTTCCTACTCTGAGTGTGTGATTCTGTGCCTGGGCCATTTTTCAGAACTCTGCCAGGGCAGACATTCAAGGCCTCTGTGATCCTGCCTCCCTGGGCTGGTGAAGGTTCAGTAGCAGGGCAGGGCCCGCCTGGGCAGCTGCTCCCCACTCAGACGTGTATATAACAAAGGCTCAACTACTTGACATGGTCAGGCCAATAAAATATCTCAGGGCAGGCAGCCTCATGCAGCACTTGGCCCAGACGGCAGGTCACATAAACAGTTGTGAATAACTGTCATCACCAAGCCTTTCTAAGCCTTGAACATCTCCAGTCTAGTTCAGTCCTAGCACTGAGCGCCCCAGCAGTCAGCTCATTGGTGCTGTAGCAGTAAGAAGGGCAGAGTACAGACCCACCTGGGACTGCTAAGCTGGGCCTACAAGCTGAAGTCCAGCCAGGTGGGAGGGGACAGGCAGATGACCCAGGCCAGGAAAGAGCACAGTCTATTCACAGGTGGGTAAAATAACAGAGCCAGAAGATCTAGAAAACAGAAGTTGGAAGAAGCCATGTACAGGGAAAACAGAAAGTCAGGGCTGGCAAGGATCTTAGAACAGAAAACATAAAATGCTGGCTAGAAAGGACCTTAGAACACAGAACATAGACTATCATAGATGGGAGGGACCTAGGAACAGAGAACAGGGGATACCAAAGCTGGAAGAGACTACAGAACAGAGAAAAAGAGAATGTCACCACTAGTACATACAACACAGCACACAACATCAAGCCTTAGAACAGAGAATGTCAGTTCTGGGAGGGTCCTTAGAGCATGGAATGTCAGAGCTGGGAAGGGCATTAAAACTGGGGATGTCAGAGCTGGGAGGGGTCTTAAAACAACATCCAGGTAACGTCTACTGACCATGGGTATCCCCCAAGACTATCTCATTTCTCACCAGTTTCCATGAGTTCCATCATCACTACCATGCTGATGATTCTTAGATCTATTTATCAAGGCAACAAGTATTTATTAAGTGCTCAGCACATCCTAGGCACCATGGTATTCATTGGACATACAAAAACAAGCAAAAAGCTAAAAGAATGTCTTCCAGCAAAGAGCTTACTTTTTACTAGGGAAGACAATACAGAAAAGGAAGCTGAAAGGGATGGGAGGGGAGAATTAGCCCATGGGATAAAATGTCAAAGACTGGACTGGCAGAAGCAGAGCTGGGAATGAATATAAGAGAGAAGCCCTGAGACACTCCCTGAAATGGAGGCTACCAGAGAAACACACCAAGGAGAGAAGGATGCTGGCACAGTGGAAGGGTGTCCAAGGAGGAGAAGGCAGCTGAGGCATGGAGGCAGAGCAAAGCTCTCTCCTAACTCTAGGCCCACGGCACCAACTGTCTCAGAGATATCTCCAATCAGAACTCCCATAGACATCTCAGACTCAACACGTCTAAAACTGAAGGCCTTCTCTTTGCCCCAAACCACTCCTCCTATCAAGGGCACCATCCTCCTCCCAGTCACCTTGACTCAAAGCCTAGTGGTCTTCCTGGGTTCTGCACTCTCCTCTGCCATATACTATCTGCTCCCAAGGCCCATCAACTTTTCCTCCCAACATCTCTCCTCCATGCCCCCTTCTCTCTACTCCCACTGCTCCCATCCTGGGCCAGACCCTCTTCCTGTGATGAGCAGACTATGGCCAGAGCCCCCTATTTGTTCACCTTTCCTCAGGTCTCTCCCTATTCCCGTCCATCGTCCCCTCTGCAGCAAACGGGACTGTCCTCCAGGGCAGGTCACTTCCCTACTCAGTAAACTCCAGCGCTTCCTTATTATCTCCAGGATCACATAGAAATTCCTTTGTTTGACATTCTAAGCCTTTCACAGTCTGGCCTCTTCCTTCTTTCACAATCTACTCTCCTGCCTGGGGAGTCCCTGGTAGGGACAGTCATCAAACAAGGTGCCCCAGCCATGCCCATTTCACTCCTAAATCAACCCCCTTGCCAGGAGATTGCCCAGCCCTTGAGCTGCCTTTGGCCCTGGGACCTGCTGACTGGATTGATGAGGCCTCCTCCCCCTTCCTTCCAGCTCCCCTTTCTCTGGCTTGTCTTCCTCCATTAGAAGGAAAGGTTCTTGAGAGAAGGGACTGTCTTGTATCCACTACTTAATCAATGCCGTGCTCTATGGCCTAGCTCTACGGGTCTATCTGCTACTCCAAACACAGTTGCCTTGACACCTTTGGCCCTGGCTGCCTCTTCTCTCTGCTCTATTCCTGCCCCTCTGCCTCTTGACTTCCCTGGCTTCCTTTAAAATTTAGCTCAAATCTTACTTCCTTCAGGAGGCCTTTCCCAGACCTGCTTCATGCTAGAGACTTCTGAGATTACCTTTTATCTACTTTGTGTAGACTTTGGGTGTATGGGGTGCTCAAGGAGTATACAAGTGCCTCTGGTATGGGGGCTTCGGAGCCTTTTTCAGGGCTGCTCACCCACCTTTGGGGTCCACCTTTCACCCAACTCTCACCTGTGGCTGCAAGAAACTATAGCATGTGTAATGGCCACACCCTGGTATATTGTCTCAGCAGACAGGTTAAACCAGACTGGAGGTAACCAACAGGCCTCAAACCTGTTGGTGGGTTGGGGAGGAGAGTGTTTATCCCAAGCATGTAAAGATGTCCCTTGCAGAATGGGTGAATGAGAACAAATGGTTTCAGCGGCTATGAAGGAGGTTGAAGCAGGAACTGTAGAGGGTTTAGAGCTTGGTCAGACATGGGAGATGCCAAGGCCACACTCTGCACTGTATTCCAGACCATTATCAGTTGTGTTAACTTGCCATTGAACTTTTGATGACTTAGGAAGAAAAAGTGAGGCTGACAACTTCGTGCAACTGCCTCACTTAAATCCAACTCATGAGCAAGTCAAGACACCACCCTTGATGTCACTGGTCCTCTTTGAAAATGAAAGACAACAATGACATATACATTGCACGACCTTAAGTGTTTACATATTACCTCCCCCATTAGAATGGGGGCAGCTTGTGGGCAGGGGATGGGTTTTGCCTTGGATCTGTAGGGCTTACCACCGTGCCCAGAACCCAGGAAGCATTTAACAAAGACTTGTTGTTGACTAATGGTAATAATCCAACAGAAAGAAAAAAAGAACAGTTCAGCAAAATTGACCAACCCATCAACTAAATCTGAGAGTATTCCCATGGCACGCCCACCCCTCTCCACCTCTGCAAAGAAGGGATGGGGCTAGGTTTGCCCATGTCTTCTCCGGAGCCAGAGGTGGCCGTTATGATTGCACAGCATTTACTCTGATGTATTGTTCTTTCCATTTGTATTATAGAAGTCATCACATAGATGGTTTTCCTGGCCCTGCTTGCTTTGCTCTATATCCATTTGTAGACGTTTTCATGTTTGTTTGAATTCTTCATATTCATGGCTACTTGTAGCCCAGTAATACTTCACTACATTCAAACGCCACCATGTGATCATCCATTCCTCAAGCAGTGGATACTCCTTCTTTGCTATCACAAAAAAAGTACAGCCTTGCAGATTTTGGTAGAGAGGGGACTTTTCTTTCTGGCTTTGACCTTCTTGGCAATACAAGCCTAGCAGCAGAATCTCTAGGTCAAAGGCCATGAAGATTTAGTCACTTAATTAGCACAATTCCCAGTGGTCTTCCTGCACAGCTGGACCATTGATAATTCACAGCGCCACCCACACTTTAAATGCCTGTCTAGCCCAGACTACCTCCATCTCTTTTTCTATAATGAGTGATCATGGGCACACCTCCCATGAGGCTAGATATGGACTCTGACGCTTGGCTGAACCAACCTTGTTGGGATAACATTGCAACTCCTGACTGTTTTCCTAATTCCCATGCCTAGGAGGTTGTGTTGAAAAGAATTGGCAACTGTATCAGAAGGTTTATAAGAGAGGTGGAAATTATTGTATTCCTTTCTTTTCAGACCCTTCTCTGGCAGGAGTCTGATTTCTCTTCTTTGGACTTTCATCTGGGGTGGGGAAAGGGAGTTTCCTCATTCTCTCTGTCTCTGTCTCTGTCTCTCTCTCCCTCTCCCTCTCTCTGTCTCTGTTTCTATGTCTCTCCCTCCCTTCCTCTTTCCCTCTCCTCTCTCCTTCTCCTTCTCCCTCCCTCTCTCTCTCTCTCTCTCTCTCTCTCTCTCTCTCTCTCTCTCTCTCTCTCACACACACACACACACACACACACACACACACACAAACTCATACAACAGCAAACTCATACAAGGTTAAGAAAGTGGAACATGAGATTTCTAAGTAAAACCAAGGCGTGGGCAACTTTCTTCTGCCTTACTGTTGTGTTTTTCTCTGAGCTCATACCAGTGACTAATAATTCTAAGAAATGGACTTTTTCCACTGTAAGGATAAAAACTCAACATTTCTTGATTTTCTATGTTGACGAGAGGAAGAGAGCTTCTTAGAGAAGATGTCCCCCACCACATCACCCTGTCGTTAGCTGGCTAAATCAACCACAAGCCATGCACTGTCTGACTATAAGATCTAGACCTTATGAATCTCTAGGACATTAAGGTCAGAGTTCAATGTGAAAGCAAAATCTTTGTGCCACAGCCCGGCAAACGATCCTTTTACTTCTAGGAGAGTATAGTGAGTGGAATTGGTTATTAACCATTCTTTTAATAGAAATCTTTACCAGTTTCTGGGTATGACATGAAACCTCAGAGTTGTTCTGATTTTCATTACTCAAACTATTAATGATTAAGAGCAATCTTCCATATTATTAACAATTTTCAATACTTTTGAAACCATTGATCTCTTGGGGAATGGTAGCTTCATCCCACATCTGATATAAGTGGCTAGAACACTAGACCTGGAGTCAGGAATAAATGGACAGCTTCTAGCTGTGCAACTCTGGGTAAGTCATGTAGTTTCTCTGGGGCTTAGTTCCCTCACCTATAAAGTGAAGGGGTTGGATCTGCTGACCTCCAACTTCCTTTTCATCTCAAAATTTATGATTCTATTTTTGTATTATCTCCATGTTCCAGCTGTCTTCAAAGTTACTTAGTGCATTAAAACTGTGTGCATAGCTTGCATATCTAGGCTATCAGACCCTTATCAGAGATACTTGAGGCAAAATTGGTATTTTTCCCTAGCTGACAGCTTTTCTTCCTGCCCTGGATGCATTATTTTTTGTTCCTGCAAAAGTTGTTCAATTTCATGTAATTCAAATTCTCTACTATCTTATCTTTAATGGTTGGCTCCGGGACTTGTTCAGATAAGGCAGAACTCTGAGAAGTACCTGATCTCTTTCTCTTTTAATTTGTATTGTTTCTGGTGTGATCTTTAATTGTTGATTTTGAACTCATGTGGTACAACATGGTGATCTGAACCAAAATTGGAGCAGATGAAAGGTCATGGAGAGAGGCAGCTAGGTGGCACACTCCTGACCTTGGAGTCAGAGGACCTGAGTTCAAATCTGACCTCAGACACAGCACTTATTAGCTGTGTGACCCTGGGCAAGTCACTTAACCCCAATTGCTTTGGGGAAAAAAGGAAAGAAAGAAATATCATGGAGAAAAAGAAAGAGTGAAGAAAAAGAGTGGATTGGAGAAAAAAAAGGGTGACTTCTTGGGATCTGAGAATGACAGATTCCTGATTTTCAAAAGAAAGAAAATCATGAAGTCTAAAAACTATAGGGATTTACTTCAATTCCCAGCAAAATTTTGGAATTTATTGTTAAAGAGATTCTAGCCTTCCTTTATGACTTAGTTTAAAACTCACCTTCTGCAAGAGGATTTTCCTCATTCTTCCTACTTACAGACACATGCACAAATATACACATGTGTACACACACAAATACACACATGTATACACATATACATACATGTACATATTCACACACACCAATAGTGCCTTCCCTGAAATAATCTCTCATTTACACTTTATGTATCTCATATGTACATAGTTATTTGTACAGTGTCTTCCCCATTAGAATATAAGCTCCTTGAGGGAAGTGATGGTGTTTTTGTCTTTCTTTGTATTCCCAGAACTTAGATCAGCACTTGACCCATGATAGGTGTTTAATAAATGCTTCCTTTGTCCCTGACTGTAGAGTCCCATGATTCACAGCCAGGCAACATCTCTGGAAAATATTTGTATTCATAGTTAGAGCTGTTCATATTCTGAGCTAGAAGGGTCCTCAGAAGTTATCCAATCAACCTCTCTTATTTTAAGAGAAGAAAACTGAGGCCCCAGGGGGCTAAGTGATTTGCCCAAGGCCACAAGGGTAGCAAGAGTTCAGATTCAGACTTAGATCATAGACTTATATATTTAGTGCAAGAAGACGACCCAGAAACCAGTAGTCCAACACCTCATTCTACAGAGGAGAAAACTGAGACCCAGAGAGCACAGAATGATAGAATTTAAGAACTGGAAGGAATTTTAAGTCCTCTCTGGGCTTGTGTTAGACAACAAATCTTCTTTACAACACACTCAATGTTGTCTTTGCTCAGAGACCTCTAATAAAGAGAAGCCCACCACCTCCCAAGAAAATTCATTCCAATCCCGGGTGGCTCTCATTGTTAGGCAGTGTTTCTTGACATCCAACCTAAAGATCTCTCTTGGTAACATTCCCCCCATTGCTTCAGGTTCTGTTTCCTGGGGCAAAAAACAGAACATGGCCAATACCTCTTACCCCTGAATGAGTGGCTTACTCAGCATCACTCAGATCACAAGTAACAAATCTGGGATTTGAACTCAGGCCCTCAAACTCCAAATCCAGTAATCTTTCGAACAAAGATGAATGTTCCTGTCAGGGAATCTTTGGATGTGATGTGAAATCAACTCCACTCACTGTTTCTATGACCTCTTCAAGGAGGACCTGCAAGATGACCCTCTGTGACTCACAGATCAGCTACTTCCTATTGGCTTCCAGAAAGAAGGTGAAGAGATGATTCATCTCCAGTGAAATGCTCAACATTTGACCATCAAACAAGGATCTCACTTCTAGATAACTCACAACCCAGTGAAAATACTTAGCCAGTCTAAAAGTATAGGTGCTCTCTACCCCACCCTCTGCCACTGATGACAAAGAAGAGAAAGGAGACAGCTCTAAGGACCATGCTTTCTTTGTCTTGCTTCATGGAGTACTCTGGACAAAGAATTCATCCCTAAGTGAGAAGGCTTCTGATGCTCTGGACCTTCTGGAGCCATCTAGGGTTGTCCTTAAGTGATAGACATGTCACTTATCACCTGGACCTTACCTAAAGTCTTTGTAGTTTGGTCTGGACACAGTTTGTATGCTATCGCAAGAGGAGCCTTTGAGAATTCAGGGGCATCTCCAATTGCTGCTGTGGCCCAGAAACCTCTCAGACCAACTTATTCCCCAAACACCAAGATGTTCTCCCTAGTATCTACTGCAGCTTCTGTGCTGCTTCAGACCTCTTCGCTCCACAACATCTCCCTCTTTTGAGATGGACATTTCATCTACATTTTTAGCCTCAATAAGTTAGGTAAGAGTGTGGCCCATTTAAGAAGCTAGATAAAAGGATATTTTACCCACAAGGAAGGTTCCTGAGTAATTAGGGAACTGGGATTGTCTACTGGGGAGGGGGTAGAATTAGTTAAATTACTTATATCCTTTTTCAAAGCAGATCATAGACAATCAGAGGAGAGGGAAATAAGACTGAAGATATAAAGATGTGTTTTCTCCAGGTGGCTGGAAGGATGACTTAGTCCAAGAGTGGCTAAGAGTCGATTGGAGCATCAAGGTTTAGAGACGAGCATGTAAGAGATGTTTTTTATTCAGTTGTTTCAGTCATGTCCAACGCTTTGTGATTTCATTTGGGGTTTTCTTGGCAACGATACTGAATTTGTCATCTCCTTCGCCTATTCATTTTACAGATGAGGAAATCGAGGCCAACAGGGTTAAATGATCTACCCAGGGTCACAGTAGGTGTCTGAGGCCAGATTTAAGGTCAGGTCTTCCTGACTCCAGGCTCTACACTCTATCCACTGCACCACCTAGTTGCCTGTAAGAAATGTTAACAGACAATTTTGAGCTGTACTGGAAATCAAAGACCTGAAAACTAGCAGGAGGGCTTCCTAGACATTTTTGTCTGATCAGATGCTTTACTCATATAAAAATAGGCCCGGTGAGAGAAGGTGATATCCAGAAGCAGAACCAAGGAGAGGATCCAGACATCCTGGAACCCAGCCCAGTGTGTGTTCCACTCTGCCTTCTCCATAATCAATCAGTCAGTCATTCAACTTATATCTTCAATCCAAATTCTGCTGTCTTACTCTCAGGCTCAAAGTACAAATTGGTGTTGCTTTTGAGTACCCAGAACTCCCTCTGTGAACACAAATCTTGCTCACACTGGTAGCTGGGCTGGATGACTATGTTTGCTGGATTTTCAAAGAGTCTCAGCCATGGACACGTTTCCCCATATTTCCAGCCTTCACAGGTTCAGTACTTAGGGCTTAGCAACTTTGTTTTGGTGTTTATCAAAATATTTGTCTTGCTTCTTGTCTCTACTGTCTGCTCTCTCACATCCACACCTGCCCTTTGGAGAAACCAATTAGCACCTGTAGGGAGAAAAGCAAAGGCCAAGGACCTGATAATCGCAGAGCAGAAAAGGGGAGGAGGGATTGAGGGGACTCTGATGGATGAATTCAGGAACTGTTGGGGTCTGTCACAAGCCCTGCTCCTTCCTCTCTGTGCCCCAATCTGGTCTGCCATCAATTCTCACTTGGTACTCAACTAATTAGAAAGTGACAGACCTCTGAGACAAAGGAGCTAGCCAACCTTCACAGCAAAAGATTTCAGTTTCAAAGCTAGACTCACCCTTTTCTGGGTTTCAGCTACTTTCAATGAGACAGGAAAGGAATAACTATCCAGAGAAGGCTCCACCAGGGTCCAAGACTCCATATTTATATGTTTATACATCTATATCTATCTAGATATATATATATAGAGAGAGAGAGAGAGAGAGAGAAAGAGAGAGAATATGTAGATAGATAGCTGATTGATAGGTAGAGATAGATAGATAGATAGATAGATAGATAGATAGATAGATAGATAGATAGATAGATAGATGGCTAAGCTACCTTTGGAGGAAAGATTTTGGAGATGATGGGACCACCTTTACCTGGGTGGGTAGAACCTAAGAATCATGAACTCTTCAATGTGAGAGGACCTCAAAGACTTTCCAACTTGTACTTCACCTGGTATCCCCTCAATAGCATCTTGAACAAGTGATCTTCTAGGCTTTCCCTCTAGTAAGGGGGAACTGGCTGGCAGCCCATTCCTCTTTGGGACAACTCTGAGAGGAAGTTTGTCTTTATGTAATGGTAAAAGCTGCCTCTCAGCCACTGAACCTATTGCTCCTACCTCCACCCTCTATGGCCAAGAAGAGCAAGCCTCATCCTTCTTCCATGGGGCAAGTCTTTAGATATTTCTCCCCTGAGTCTTCCCTTCCCCAGGCTAAACATCCCTATTTCCTTCAACTTATTTACATATGATGCGGTCTCTGAGACTACACTGAGAGCCATAGCATCCAATAGTAATGGAGGCAATCATTCCTCTGTCCTCTGGCCCAATCAAATCTCACCTGGAATATTATGTCTGCTTTGGGATGCCATCCTTGTATAATGGTAGGTTGACCAGCATCCCCCATGGGAACCCTCCTTCAGGGAACCCTTCTCTTCCCTAAGTCTCCCAGTGATGGCTCCTGACAGGGGTCCAGGTTCACTTTTAGTTCTCTTGTAATATGATTTGAAGAAAATGCATGTGTTTAGCCTAGAAAAGAGAAAGCTCCATAGGACCATATCTGTTTTCAGTAGGGAATTTTCATTCAAGTGTGAATTGGATGATATGGTCTCAGAGCTCCCTTACAAATCCAAGCTTCCAAGATACTAACCCTAAAATGCGCTCTGCCTTTTACATCATTTAGGTAATTCCTAAAATCCTGGTCTTCCATGGACCTTCCCAAGATTTGGGAACACCTAGACTCTCTCTCTACAAGCTTTCTTTGAGGGATTCAGTTGAGAGAACACTAGACTAATTCAACTGACATTGATTATATGCCTACTGTTTGGAAGGTGCCTTGTCGGACACTAGAAATACAAAGGCAAAAATGGAACAGTGTCTGACTTCAGGGACCTTACTAGTTTAAGAGCCAACTGATCTCAAGATCATTTACTCTTCTGGTTGCCCTCTTCTGGACATTTTTCTCCTGCTTTTCAAAGTTCTTCGTAAACCATGGCATGCCAAAGCAGACACAGTATTCCAGGTGAGATTTGATTGAGGAAGAGGACAGAGGAATGATCGCCTCCTTTATTATTGGATAATATGGCTCTCGATGTAGCCTCAGATTTCATTAGCTTTCTTGGTAGCTGTATCATGCTACTGACTCATGCTAAGCATGCACTAAAACTACTAAAACCTCAGATTTTTCTTCAAAAAAAAATTACTATCTGGCCATCTTGCCCCAATCTGGTGTGTGTGAAGTTGACTTCTTGAATTCGAATACTAGTCTTTTTGTTTATTTTCATTCAGTTTCTTCTTATTCCTTTCAGCACAATGTTATAGCCTGGATTCAAGCCAGGATTCTTTAGAATCCCAATAGGTAACATTTAGATAATGTTGACTATCTCTCCTGGTTTTCTATCACCAGTGTGCAACCTAATGCCTTCATCTATATCACTGCAGTTCAAGACTGGATGGATCCTCAGGGCACTGCACCAGAGCACAGAACATTAGAGCTGGAGGACCCAGGGAGGCCAACCAGTCTAAACCCGCCATTTTCAGAGGAGAAAACTGAGGCACAGAGTAAAACTGGGCTGGAGGAGAGGAGATTCTTTCAGGGTTGGGACTCTGCCTTAGACAGTACAATAACAGTATTGCATATACGGACAGGTGAGACATCATGCTGCTGTTCCCATCATGGTCTGACCAAAAGGGACCAGGAGGATCCAGTTACATCCCTCCCCTACCCCATCCACAAGGCTTCATTTCCAGTGAAATCGCATTTGCACGCATTCCTCGGTGTTATTTAGGGGGTCACCCACCAGGGCGTCAAGGTGAAGGCACAAGCCTGCTCTGACCCCACTCAAGGCCCAGTCAGAATTCCTGAATTCCTAAGCCCAAGGCCTCCAGGGGACAAATGCCTGGTGTACTTGGAGGTCTGGGGCCCTGGCATTCCCTTCCCTTTCCAAACTTACATTTTTTTAAGTCTCACTAAGATTACAGAACAAAATGCCAGAGCTTGGAGCAATTCAAGGGCCTTAGTGACTATATCACCCCCCCTACGCATTTTACAAATGGAGAAACTAAGGCCCTAAGAGAGGGAGAGATTTGTCAAGTTCCCACAGTGAATGAAGAGTAGGATCGTATCTAAACTTCTAACTAGAACCTAAAGGTTCAATTCTTTCCGTCTCCTTTTCTCTCTCTCTCATTCTCTCTCTCTCTCTCTCTCTCTCTCTCTCTCTCTCTCTCTCTCTCTCTCTCTCTCTCTCACTCTCTCTCGCTCTCTCTCGCTCTCTCTGTCCCTGTCTCTGTATCTTTCTCTGCCTCTCTCTCCCCCCACCCAGCCCTTCTCCCTATTCTATTTGTCTGTCTCCTTATTCTCTCTCTCTTTCTCTTCTCTCTAACTGTCTCAGTGTCTCTATCTTTTCCTGAGTTTCTATCTCTGTCTCTCTTTCCGCCCTGCCCTGCCCCTTCCCACCTCTCCTATCCTAGGAGCTATGGATGGGATTAAAAATGAGCAGAGCCTTCCTTCAATACTTCCGTAGGTCAGTGATCTCGTTGATGTGAGCACATCATCTGATCATACCTCATCTACGCAGTTCTCTCTGCAAACCCTTCAAAGACGGGCAGAATGCCAAAGCTACCATTCCAGCTCTCTGGCTGCCCTTTCCGATCTCCCACTCACTTGTTGCATGGCTGGCCTATCTCCTTTTCTGGGCATGTATCTCATTGACTATCACACATAATCCTGCTTCTTGCCTCAGTTCTCCAATATGCTGCCTCCAATTACACCTTCCATGCATCTCCCATCTCCCTTTGGATGAGCCACAATCTTCATTCTTCTAAGAATTCATGATTCACAGCCATGTGATACTATTGGAAAAATATTGATGTTTCATTTTGGAACTATAGCCAGAAAGTTACTAAAATATGCACATCCTTTGACCCAGTCATAGGCTTAAATTTGAAACAGGTCAAAGACACAAGAAAAGGACCTATGTGTATGAAAATATTTAGAGCAGCATTTTTGTTACAGCAAAGAGCAGGAAGCTGACAAGTGCCCATCAATTGCAGAATGGCTGAACAAGTCATGGTACATGAATATGACGGGACATTGTTGTACTGTAAGAAATGATGAAGGGGGTGAGTTCAGAGAAATCTAAGATGGTAGGAATTGTTACAGAATGAACTGAACAGAACTAGGAGAAAAATATATACAAATAACCAGAACATCACAAAGCAAAGCAACTTGGAAGTAAGAGATCAGTGCAAAGACCAATTATGACTGCAGGCAGTACATGATAAGCTGAATATCTCACTTCCTGGCAGAGAAGTGGTAAATTAGAGGTGTAGAAAGAGTCTCACATTTTCATAAATGGCCAGGAAGTTGATGTGTTTTACTTGACTATTTCAATTTGTTATGGAGGAATACTTTGGGGGAGAATGGAAGGAAAGAAGGAAGGAAGGAAGGAAGGAAGGAAGGAAGGAAGGAAGGAAGGAAGGAAGGAAGGAAGGAAGGAAGGAAGGAAGGAAGGAAGGAAGGAAGGAAGGAAATCAATAAACCATTAAAAGACACATAAGAAAAACAAAATAATGTTGATATTTAAAAGATGGGTGTTTCATACAGAAACTTGGGTTAGTTAAAAGTACTGTGAGATTTCTCAAATTCAATCTAGCCCACTCTCCTCTTCTTACTCAATTTTGACCTTAATTCCTTGTGTATGTGTAGTGTCTACTCAAGGCAGAGAGAGACAAGCTTTATGGTTTCTTCATCAAATAATTATACACACAGACACACACATACATACACATACTTAGTTTCTCAATGCTTTGGGCAACTCCATAAGACTATAAGTTGAAAAGAATGTGCATTGGCAGAGAGAGTTTCCTCACTGAGGAGTCCTCTATACCAATTAAATCTTAGGTCCAGACTTCAATCCAATATCTCTCTCAATATTACATTATCCACTTAGTTTTTCCTGTATGAATGATTGGTTCAAACTCTTTTCAATGATCATGAATCCCATTTAGGGGAATCTACAGAAGCATCAAGAGGACCTCCCCACCTAGAGAGAATACTTGTTCCATTTAGACTCTGCACTGAGCAAGTTCCATGATGGTGTCAAGCCCCCTTGACCTATTGTATATCTTGCTTGATATGAATAATCAAAAAAGTCATTGGACAAATGTATCTCTCCTGATGTATAAAACAAGGAATCTTGTATGACCTTAATACATGCATAGGAAATGCCACATTGGATGAAAACTTTTAAGGCAATATTTTAAGGCAATATTTTGGTCTATTCAATTGTAATGCCAACGTGATACCCATAGAAGCTGCTATGAATATACATGCGTATCTCCATGGTTGGTTCATGATATAACAAAATATAACAAACTCTCCTCCTCTAAAACAAAATCAAAATATTTATTTAAAACATCCCCATTAGGATACCAGAAGATAAGATTTAGTAAAGTGCTCATCACCAATTCAGGGAGTGCCGACATTTCTCTTCTTCAAGTCTCCCCACGAGCAAGTTCCCCTAGGCAAGTTCTTCCCTCAGCCTCTCACCTCTCTCCTCAGCTTTTCTCTCTTCCAGCTTCTCTCTCTATCCATACCTTTCCCTCCAAGCAATACAATATACACTGTTTCCAATCAGTACTTCATTGGCTGAGAGATGAGAAGCTTGGAAATCAGCACTTAACTGGGAGGGTGTAGAAATCCCTGTGGCTCAGAGCCTACTTGGCTCTGCATCAGGGCTCCATATGAGATCTTTTAATGGACAGAGAAGATCTTATATACCATTAACTTTACACCAATGAAATGCTTTCTCATGGTCAACAAACACAAAGGTGTATTCTAAGCACCTTTCTAGCAGCTTTGTAATTATAAAGGTGAGGTCTGTTGTAAAAATCATTTGTGAAAGCCTGCCTGTTCCATTTCCAAACTTTCATTGAGAATGCACATTCAAATGCACAGAGAGAGCAATTATTCTTAAAAAAATTTTGAAATGGGCACATGCTTTGGATATAAATGTTGATACTATAAGCAAACTGGGAGAGCACAGAATAGTTTACCCACCAGATTTATGGAAAACAGGAGAATTTATGACCAAACAAGAGATGGAGAACATTACGAAGTACAAAATGGATAATTTTGATTACATTAAATTGAAAAATTTTTACACAAACAAAGCCAATGCAACCAAGATTAGAAGGGAAGCAGAAAACTGGGAAACAATTTTTACAACCAGTGTCTCTGACAAAGGCCTCATTTCTAAAATATGTAACTGAGTCAAATTTATAAAAACACAAGTCATTCCCCCAATTGACAAACTATCAAAATATATGAACAGGCAGTTTTCAGATGAGGAAATTAAAGCTATCTATAGTCATGTGGATGCAAAAAATGCTCTAAATTGCTATTGATTAGAGAAATGCAAATCAAAACAACTTTGAGGTACCACATCATACCTATCAGATTGACTAACATGACAAAACAGGAAAATGATAAATGCTGAAGAAGACCTGGGAAAATTGGAACACTAATACAATGTTGGTGGAGTTGTGAACTGATCCAACCATTCTGGAGAGCAATTTGGAACTATGCATAAAGGCATACCCTTTGAACCAGCAATACCATTTCTAAGTCTGTATCCCAAAGAGATAATAAAAACAGAAAAAGGACTCACACATACAAAAGTATTTATAACAACTCTTTTGGTGGTGGCCAAGAATTGGAAATTGAAGGGATGTCTATCAATTGGGAAATGGCTGAACAAGTTATAGTATACAAATGAAATAGAATACTATTGTTCCATAAGAAATGATGAGCAGGAAGACTTCAGAAAAATCTGGAAAAATTTACATGAACTGATGCTAAGTGAAGTGAGTAGAATCAAGAGAACATTTTACATAGTAACAGCAACACTGTGCAATAACTAAGTTTGATAGACTCAACTCTGCTTAGCAATGCAAGTATCTAAGACCGCTACAAATGACTCATGATGGAAAATGCTATCCATGTCCAGAATAAGAATTTTGGAGTCTAAATGTAGGTCAAAGCATACTATTTGCTCTCTATCTATTTGCTGTTGTTTCCTCTTTCTTGTAGTTTCTTCCATTGATTCTAATTCTTCTTTACAACATGACTAATATGAAAATATGTTTAATATGAATGTGTATGTAGAGTCTGTATCAGATGGGATGCTATCTTGTGGTGGCAGGAGGGGAGGGATAGGAAGAAAATTTGGAACTTAAAATCTTATGGAAATGAATAGTGAAAACTAAAAATAAATAAATTAAAAATTAAAAAACTTGTATAAGTGAGAAAATAGGCATATGGAACAGCAGCTAGTGATTTTGGGGGGGTCATGTTATTTTTGTACCAAGTTACATGATTTGTTTAAGGCATTTCATAGCTTCCCCCTCTTTTTAATATCTACAGAATTGATCTCTTGATATCCTCAAAGCTCTATCTCATTCAATCTTTTCCTTCTTTGCATGTATTTGGTATGGCACAAGTCTCTGTTTCCTTCCGTTCTGCTCTGATTTTCTCATTCAACCTATGAGGGACTGTGATGTCAGAATCCAAATGTAGTGGTTTCATTTTCCTTGATAGAACAGATGATTTGTTATAGAAGTGCTGGCGGATCTTTTTTCTATTTTCCATCTCTTCATTATCCTCCTCCTGGGTTCATCTTTAAATGTCCTTGGGACAAATGAGATAATATCTTTAAAGCACTTAGTGCAGTGCCTGATATGTGGTAGACAACTACTAAATGCTTGTTCCCTTTCTCTCTCTTCCCAGTAATTGAGGAATGGCTAAAACGATTGTACTTGCCGTAAGAAAGGACAAAAACAAAGAATTCAGAGGAGATATAAGAAGATTTATATGAAGTGAAGAATAAATAAGCAGAACCAGAAAAATAATATACGTAATGACTTCTGTAATGCATACGTAAAGCAAAATAAGACAAAACAGAATGCTTTATAATTATAATGAGAGATGGCCCCAGAGAAGAGCAATGAAACCTCATCTCCCTCCCTTCATTCCAAAGATGAACTATGAGTGTGGAGTACTGTACACACTGTCATGAATAGATATGCTGATTGGTTTGGTTGAACCTTTTTTTTAATTGTTAAAAGAAAAGGATTATTGGTTAAGGGATAGGAAGAAATTTCTTCAGAAATGAATGAGATGAAAAAAACAGAAAGCATAAAATATCCTTGGAAGACTCTCTTACAGTGGTGTATTTATACTGGTTAAGGTTCCTGAGGATGTTACTGTATCTATGTCTGTGTCTTGATCCAGTTCCCATACTTTAACATCAATGCACAAATAGGTCAGGTTGGAGTTCTTTTAATTGTATCATATCTTTGCAGGGTTTTTTTTTAAATCATTCTATCTCAAGCACAATACAGTGACTGCCACATAATAGGTATTTAGCAAATATTTATTAATGGACTTTGATCTTTACTTTTTTTCTTCTAATTTAATCTTTCTTCTAACAAGTCAATGTCCTGGTCCTACACAAGTAGCTGATTTGGAAATTGCTTTTAAAAGGGTAACCAATAGCTGTTGATCAAATCTATTAAGATCTGTTACATTCTAATCTATTCATTTCTTTGTTCTATACTCACCAAATCCAAATCTGATTATAAAAAGGTCTCATAAATTAAAGAAATATATAATCTCAAAATCAAAGACTCAGAGATGAAAAGTATTTTAAGGACCACCTAATCTTACCTGGTTTTCTTGATTATCCTGGCCTCCCACATGGGGTTCCTTTGAGTGCAATTCCAAAAACCATAGGGCAGGGGAGAGGGCATCTGATTTCCCTTGCTAGAGTGGTGGGGAAGCAGCTTGGAGTCATATATGTCCATCTAATCAGTCTGTAAACACTAACTATGCTCCGCCCCCACCATTCTTGAAACAGACCAATATTGAATCCAAGTGAATGGAGCTGTCTGTTCCCTCTCCCTCATACTTCAGGTTCCCTTTTTTTAGAATACTCTCTTCAAGACTGAGCTCTCTGTGTCAGGAGCATTTTGTCTTCTCATCCTACTCTTCATTGCCACTGGGTAATTAAGGCTTCATCCTCTATTAGGACACAAGGAGTGATGTTTAGGGAAGCAGTCTGGGGTCAGGGAAAGAGCCCTGGACTTGGAAGATTTGGAGTCCTAGATCTGTCATGGACTTCAAGTTATTTCTCCCCACTCTGAATCTCAGTTTCCTCCTCTGTCAAAAAATGAAAGTAATTCCTATCTTCCTGTATCACAGGGCTATCGTAAGTTCTAAATATGATTATATATTTAAATTATTTTATAAAGTTATATAAATATACAGGGTGTCCCAAAATTCTTAGTGCAGTTTTAAACTATTAAAGAATCTCCTACAGAGCTAATCCCCAAATCTCATGCTGTCAGGGATCGTTTGACTACTCCACCACTCATTCTTCTAAAGGTTAGACTGAAAGGCTGAGGTTTCTAGTAGCATTGCTCATAAGCCCCCATTAGCGTATTTCCCATTGGTTATCAGATTTAATCTTTAAGAAGGGTATTTACTAAGTAAATATAGCAAGAGCAGTTGTTATAGAAACAATTGTTCCTCAAATTAGGGGCATACATACAAGGTCCTTGGGAAGAGTAGGCTCAAACTTATCTTAAAAATGGTAGTGAAACACACACATAGGGAACCCATGTGCCACAAGGGAAATTCACAGTTCTTGGTTAATGGAAGTGCTTTTTCCCCTTCATGAATTCATGAAATTCTCCCTAACTGCAATTTTTTACTAGGCTACAAGAGCCAGTAGCCTTATGGAGTCTGAAACCACCTCACTCAGTCTAGCTGGACCTTTATGTCTCTCGTGGAACCCAGTACAGAGTCTGCCATCAACTACTGCTTCTCAGAGATGCTGCTACCAGTTCTCATGGATTCTGCTACCAATACTCAGTACCTCCAGGTCTCCAGACTTTTCAAAGATCACAAGGTTGTAACCTGGTCCATTCCACCTCTGAATACTCAGTTGCCTTTTCTTAGGAGACCTTTTATTTGCTCCAAGCATGTCATTCTTGACTTTCAGCTGGACATGTTGTCTCTTGCTTGTCCAGTCTCTCTATTAATATGGTCAGTGGGGAGGGAGGAGGAAAGAGAAGAAGGTACTCTCCCTCCTCCCCACCAGAGGGATTTCCTCTCCATGGGCTAGAATTCTCAGCTCCTAAATTTGGAGCTGAGCAAACTGGCTCCAAACCAGCTTTTTTTCATACATATTCCCACTTATCATGACTAATTCCCTTCATAATCACAAGATATTTCCAGCATAGCATCATTTGCTTTCATATAATGACCCAAAGCCCTTATGAGCCTTTCAAATTGATCATACCAAGGACCCTCTGTGATTAACTGGGATGAGTAGATCCTTACCCTTTTGTTCCAGTGGGTAGGTCAGTCATTGAATCCGGGAGACCCAAGCTCAAGTCCTGCCTATATGTGACCCTGGATAAGTCATCTTCCAGGACCCCAGGACACTCCCTAAAATTATTGATAACCGATGGGATGCATGGGTGAATGGAATTTTCACATCATAACTCCCTTACGCCGATAAAATCAAAGGTCCCGACCAGACTCTTTCTTTCTCCATCTCTCCCTCTCTCTCTGTCTCTCTCTGCCAGTCTCTGTCTCTCTCTGTCTCTCTCTCTGTCTCTGTCTCTCTCTCTCTCTCTCTCTGTCTCTCTCAGCTAAAATCCTAAAAAAATCAAAGGCCAAACACAGAATATAGCATAACAGAGGCAGGCACCTTAGAGACCACCTATCACAATTTCATTTTCCTTAGGGGGAAACTGAGTCTCAGAGGAAAAACACCTTCACTGGCTCACGACGAGAGACCTGATTCATAATCCATGGATTGTTCTGCTACATCTGGGGCAGAAGAAGCTTCTCTGTATCCCTGAAATTCCCACTATGATGCCTTAGAACAGGGAATGTCAGAACTGGGAGGGGCCTGAGGACAGCGACTGTCAGGACTGGGAGGGGCCTTAGAATAGGGGATGTCAGAACTGGGAGGGGCCTGAGGACAGGGGATGTCAGAATTGGGAGAGGTCTTAGAATAAGGAATGTCAGGGCTGGGAGGAGCCTTGGACCCAGAATGTCACAGCTGGGAGGGGTCTGAGGACAGGGACTTTCAGAGCTGGGCGGGGCCTTACAACAGGGACTGCCAGAGCTCTGTGCCCTGATCCCTAGGCCGGTCTTAGGGGCTCGGCGTCTCCAAGGCTGAAGGTCTCTTGCTGAGGGTTGTTGCTTTTAGAAACAAACGTTACAAAGTATCCCCTCCTACCAAGTTCACCAGGCTGAGACCGTGGTGGGCAGTGGGCAGGGCGAGGCCTGTCGCATCCCACGGACGGGGCCTGCTTCGTTCAAAGTGATTAATCCTCCGTGTTCATTAATCACGGCGTGTGCTCCGATTTGATAAATTGCCCAACGGTTGCATTAGCTAATAACGCTCAGCACCAAACCAAATAGTTCATCTGTTTTTCTAATCCGCCCCAGAGCATCCTGGGAGCAGGCCCGGTGGTCGAGCAGAGAAGAGAAACATTCATTTACGGTAATTGGTTTCAGCTCCTCCCTTGGCTGTCTTCCGTGACCTAAATGTATCCAGTTGTTTGCCGTCCCTGCCTCGGGTTTGGGGGTCACCCCTAATGGTTTAATTCAACAAAAGCTGTCCAAGGCTTCCTGTAACCTTTGTCTCTTCTCATTCCTCCTCCTGAGCCGTTTGCTCCTGCCTGCTTTCGGGGAAGTGTTTCTCAGAGCTGTTTCCTTCCCAGGGAACAAAGTCGAGATTGTTGGAAGAAAGGAAGGAAAAAGGGATTTCTGTCCAGGAGACACTGGGAGAGATAGTAAGGGTGGGAGCAAGAGATAGACAGATAATGAAGAGACAGAGAGAGACAGAGATAGACAGAGACATACAGACAGACAGATAATGAAGAGACAGAGAGAGAGAGAGATAGAGACAGACAGACAGAGACAGAGACAGAGCGAAAGAGAGACAGAGAGAGAGAGACAGAGAATCACAGACAGGGAGCTACAGACAGAGAGACAGAGAGAGGAGGGCTGGAGGAGAGAGGGAGGAGGCCCACATTTGTCTCCTGCTTGGTGACCACAAAGCTGGTGTTGTATGCTACCTGCGCTCAGGGACTCCGACACAGAGCCCGGCCCCTGTGACCAAGGGAGAAAGAGACACAGGTCTTCATTCATGTTGGAGGGAGCTGAGGAAACAGCTGGAGACTAATACTTGTGCGCCTGGTAGTGAGGAGGCCAGTCCGCCAGCCCGCCACCCTGGTGGAGGAGCAAACGGAGAGGGTTGGCTGCTCCCAAGCAGGCTCCTTATTGCTCTTGGCTCAAGTTCAAACCCGGAGCCCTGGCTGGGCTGAGCCCTGGCCGGCCCTTTCTCCCAGGCCTTCTGGCTCCAATTGCTTGTGTCCGCCCCGGCTTTGGGAAAGGGGGTGTGGATGGGGAGGGTCCCCAGCTGACAGCTCCTCCCCTGAACTGGCTTCCCTCTTGCCCAGCATCACAGAGGCCACAGAGTCCAAGGGGTATGGGGGGCAGGGGGCGTTGCTGAGAGGGAATCTGGAATACATTGCTCCGCCCGTCCTCCAGCCTTGTAAAGCTGGTTGGGATGCATCTGGTGGAAAGGGGCTGTATAAATATTAGACCATTATCGAGGGATTGTATTTCCCAGCCCGCCGGGGGAGGCTGGGGGGACACAGATGCGTTTTGTCAAGACAGAAGGATGCAGTCTGGTGTGAGCACTAGGAGGCCCCCTTCTTCAGTGAGCCAGCCCCCACATGCCAGACACACAGACTGCCCCCAGACAGGACAGGGAGAAGGGACAAAGTCCCAGGGCTAGGCCCATGCTCTGCTATCAGAGTGATCTCTTGCTCCCACCGTCCCTTCCTGGGTGTCTTCCAGGGCCAAACAGAGCAGGCAACAGGACAAAATAGAGAGAACTGTGGCATCCTGCCACTGACTTTCTGACCAACATTGGGAAAATCCCTCACCCTCTCTAGGACTCAGTTTCCTCTTCTGAAAGATAAGGGAGTTAGATGACAATGATGATTGTAGCCAATGTTGACACAGAGCTCTAAGATTCACAAAGCACTTTAAACACAGGCTCATGGCTGTACCACTGGAGGGGATCTCAGAAGCCACTAGTTCATGCCCCAGCATTTGACAGACTGAGGCTAAGCTAGTTGAATTAGCTTGTCAAGGGTCACAGATGGCATGAGCATCTGAAGCATGTGAGGTCTTCCCTGATGCCAAGTCCAGAACTCTATCCCCTGCATCAAAGTCTCACCCTTCCTAGCTGTGGCATTCTGGCCTAGTGACTATCAGAGGAGAGGTAATCCAAATCTCATCATGGTTCCATTTGGCCCCAAAGTGCAGAATGACAAGCAGTGAAGGAAGTCATAAATCACTCCTCTTTTGAACTTCACAATAAGCCTGAAAGATAGGTGCTATTATATCCCCATTTTTTTACAGATGAGGAAACTGAGTCTGAGAGAGGAAAAGTGACTTGCTTAGGGTCACACAGGGAATGCAATTTTGTTTTTTATGTAAACAGCTCAGCTTTCTGCTGGCTCTTGAGAAATATTTAACAACCCAGAGGAAGGAGTCTAGGCCATAGGGTACATCTTCTATGGAAGATTTAGGGAGAGATGGATAGAAAGCACACACGATGTGAGGGGCTGGGGTCTCTCTGCTTTGGGTCCTCAGCTAGGCAATGCCAGTTTTCTTAGGCCCCTTTTATGGATGAGGTACCTGGGGAACAGAATGATAAAGTGATTTGTCTAAGGCTGCACAGCCTTTACATTTCAAACGCAGGTCATCCCACTCCCAGTTCAAAGCACCCATCCCTCCTGGATCAAAAGCCAGACGTGGACCCAGGTTCCCCACTCATCCTCAGACTCCACATCCCATTGACTACATTGGTCTTTCCAGTTTAATGTTCTCTTCTTTCTTCCTTCTCCTCCTCCTTAGAGTCCCAGCTCAAGTACTGCCTCCTCTGAGAAGCCTTCCAGGATCTTCCAGGGAACCAGTAGTATTGAGGGGGGGTCTCTCTCCTAAGACATCCCCTACCCCTTTGTGTGTGCCTCTCTTATGTACATCCTGCCCCCTCTAGTAACTGCTGGTGTCCCTGTCTAATCCCACTCCATGATGGGAGTCTGTTGGGAGAAGGAACCTAAGACACCTCTCCCTAGCCTGGGACCCACCCACAGGACTCCAGCCTAATCTTTTAGAGCTTCAGTTTCCTCATCTGGAAAACAAGGGTGTGGTCTCTGAGGTCCTTCCCAGCTCGAAATCTATGACCCTAGAAAGGCTCATGGGGGAGAATGGAATGGGTGACCAGGGAGTGGAAGACAAGAGAGGAGAATACACCCAAAAGAAATGAAAGCAAATGGACCTAAGCAAAGAGGAAAAAAAGGATAGAGGAGAAGGAAAAGGGTAGGAGAGCACTGCCACTGGCACCTCTAGGAATCCCACCCATGAAAGCTTCTTGGGGAGATGGCTTTAGATGCCAGGAGGTGGATATGCCAAACATCTTCCTCCAGCAAGTGAATCTCTCCCTCCTCCCCAAGCCCAGCGGGATGGGCTAGAGCAAACAAAATGGATGCCTGGGTCTGGGAACCTGCAGGGGGCCTGGACAATCAGGTGAGGCCACTGGGGATTCCTATTTGGGTACCAGAAGGTTTGCATGTTGGAAAGGACCCCAGTGTTTCCAGTCTAGCCCAAACTCCAAAGCAATCTCAGTTTGGAGACGCCTAGTGAAAGGGAGCCTCACAGTGCTCTTCTGGAGCAGTTCTCACAGAAAGGGTGCTGTCCTGATATCTGACCTCGGTCTTCTCTCTTGTGACATTCCCCTTCCCCCCCCCCCCCCCGACATACACACTCTTGGAATTTCTGCTCTCTGAGTAGAATGGGGTCGATGGCTGCACTCACCGAATTTTCTAATGATTTTATGACAGCTTGACTAGAGGTCTCCAGCGAGACAGCCCAGAGGAACGTGCTCCTCCCTACTTTCTTGTTGTGTCTTGGAAGATTTGGAGGGTCTAGTGAAAAGGAGAAGAGCTCCTTCCCAGCTCTAAGCCTCTCCCTCCAAGCGCCATGTCTGGAAGGCTCTACCTCTGCGCCTTCCTGCTTCCTTCAGATCCCCAGCTCAAATCCCACTTTCTTCAAGAAGTCTTAACGGATTCCCCATAATGCAATGCCTGCCCTCTGTCTATCATCTTCAATTAATCCTGCCTATGGTTTGTATATACGGAGTTTGCAGATTGCCTCCCCCATTAGTCTGTGAGCTCCTTGAAGGCAGGGGCTGTCTTTTGCCTTTCTTTGTGCTCTCTGGTTTAAGCACAGTTCTTGGCACACAGTAGGTCCTTAATGAATGCTCATTGCCTTGGGTTCTGTCAGATGTGCTGTGTCAGTCTGACAGTGATACACATACCACTCCTTGTCTTCTCAAAGCCTAGAGAATAGTTTCAGAGCAATCAGGTCCCCATGTCTCTGATTTCTTCCTGTGGGCCTTGTGTACCAGCAGTAAGGACTCAGAAAGAGCCACTGGATACTCAATGGCTACTTTACCTTCCCATCAGAAAGCCTTTTTCCCAGGCCCCTCACTCCCAAGGGCCTCTGAGACCTCCATCAGAGGCTCTGTCCCAACCAACACAGAATTAGAGAACCTTGGAAATGGAAAGGACTTCCGACATCACCCAGATCGGTGTCCTCTCTGTAAATGTCCCCCCAACTCGGAGGTTCTTCTTCCTCCCCTCTACCTCCTGGCCAACCTAACTTCCTTCAAGACTCAGCTCAGGCCACAAGGTCTACAGAGGATTCCACGGCTCCCCTCCAGCTGCCAACACCTTCCCTTCAAGGTAACCTAGGGCTCATCTTGTGTTTATTTGGTCTGTTCACACAAGAGCAGGGTATAGACTGGTCCCCTCCATCCCCACTGAAAGCAAGGGATAAATACCCTGCCACTTCACAGAAGTAAGAACAGGTCTCAGTCAGTCACCCAATAAAAGACTGGATTAAGTATGCATCCTCAGTGTTAGATTGGTTGAGAAAACTTAGCCACCCCCACCCAGCGGGTCTTCTATAAAATAGCATACATTCATGTGTATGCACACATTTTATATGTGTATGCAAACACTTTATAATTATATATGCACATATGTGTAGATCTGTACATTCACACCTATTTGTAACTGACTTCAAGCCTGGAGTCATTGCATAAGACTCCTCATGGGTGGAGAGAATGATAACTATATGATGTGCATATTAATGTGTGGACTCCTCCCTTAGAGTGTCAGCTCTCTGAGGGCAGGAACTATCCACTTTTGTAGTTGTGTGTGCATGGTGGTGGTGGTGGTGGTGGTGGTAGTAAAAACATCTTACATTTATGTAGATTTTAATCTGTATCAGGGTCTGGGCTAAGTGCTTTATGATTATTAGCTCATTGGATCATGGCAAGTAAGCACTTGATCCACGTCTTTTCATTCCTTTACGGTCTCCTTTCACCAAGGTTCCCTAAAGAAAAAATGGGAAAGTGTCTGAGAGTGGAGCAAAGGGAACTATTTCTTCCCCATTGACAGATCTGTGCATCCATGTCTGTGTTAAGGCCCAGGCCTGAGAGTGGGCACTTTTCTGAGCAAGTTGTTATTGTTTGACATCAGAGAGGTGATGCCATGACAGACAAACGAACTGGATTTAAGTGAGGCAGGTCTGTGTAAAGTCACCAGCCTCACTTTCTCCTCCAAAGCCATCTGGTCCAGTGGCAAGATACAGATCGGGATGACTGGAGATGACCCTGGGTGCAGTGGCCTTTTTTTAAGCTTGGCCTTTTTAAGCTAAAGTCTTTCCTGGCTCTCAGTTTGACTGAGGTGGCACCTTCTGAACAGGCAGCATAGGATAGAAAGTTAACTGAATTCCAGGTGCTAGACCATGAACAAGTCACATCACAGCTCATCAGAGCTGAGGGAGAGCTCAGAAGTCACCTTGTCTAGTCTGTTCACTTGACAGATGGGGAAACAGGCTTGATGTGTCCATGGTCATACAGCTAGGATACGACAGAGAACTAAAATCATCGGACTCTGAGCCCAGCATTCCCCCAGTTACCCATGCCTTCCTGATCTGAACCTCAGTTTCCTCATCTGCCAAATGGAAACAATGCCCATTGCGCTACTTCCTTTCCACGGCTAATGTGAAGGAGGTGCTTTGTAAATATTGGCATCACTATAGAAATGAGAGTTGTCATTATTTCATCAAGGCAAGAAAGGCTGGGGCTGGGACCCCAGCAGTGCTCGCTGAGTTAACCACTTCCTACGGATGTCCCCCAAGCTGGCAGCCCCTAGGCCCAGACTGGGGCCCACACTGTCACGAGGCCCCGGCCCCTTCGCCTCCCCTGAGCACACACAGGCAGACACAATGTGTTAAGACTTAGGCATGGTCTCCAGGATGGAAGCTGAACCTCCATGCTCCAAGAGCAGCTCCCTAATGTTTCCAATGTGACCAGGAGAGAGGGAGGGAGAGACCACCATGGCTGACAGCCTGTTTACCACTCCCCACCCCACTAGTGTGGGGTGTAGGGGGGAGGGGATGGAGGCCAGGAGGCCTGTCTCCCAGCTCCCCGGTCCTGGTGGTTGGGGAGCCTGCCCTGTGTCATTCAACAGGCACCGGGGAAGGCCAAAGCAAATTATTTAGTAGCTGGGATCCCTAGCAGGCCTGGGGAGCCATAGCTGTCCCAAAGCAGTTAGCCAGAGAGTAACTAACTGTCAGACACAATTAGGGTACATCACAACAGCCCTGCCTGGCTATGGAGAGTCTCTGCAGAGGACTGCAGGGGGAGGGATGTAGGTAAGGGGCACTTTCTATGATCCAGGAACCATTTCTTCCTCAGGAAGTCTCATATGATGACTCCCAATGAGCAGTTCACATATCAGTGCCACTATGTGGTCCCTAAAATCGAGGGCTGGCGAGGTGGTCAAATATCTATTCTAGGCCTTACTATGAGGCATGCTGTGGGACCTCATGGTCACCACAGGCATGATACTTAACGTCTCTGAGATTCTGAAATGGGAACCAGGGAAATGCCTGTCTCTCAGGAAAAGGTAGGGCTCTGCCAGGCTGAGTCTCCATACAGACAGAGAAGTGACAAATGGAGACAATTATTTCATTCATTAAAGCCTGTAAGCCTCAGAAAAAGGATGTGAGCAAAGGAATGGGGTGGGTCAATTCTCCGGAGCTTACTTGTGGAAGGGAGACAGTAAGGGATTGGCTATGTCTGACTGTGAACCATCAGGGTGGACTCCCAGCAAGTAAATGACTGAACTGAGGTGTATCTCCCTGACCCCCTCCTCTCACGGCTAACAGATCTTCTATGAAAATACTGTTCTGAGCTTGCAGTAGGCTTTCCAACCTCTTATCTCTCCCTCGCTCTCCTCCGGATAATCAGCACAGGGCTAGGAACAATGGATAATTCATCCAAGAAAATTTATTCACAGAATCTTATCTTAAAAACATCGAGCACAGAATATCAGAGCTGGAGAAAACCTTAGGAACAGAATATCAGAGCTGGAAGTGAAGGAATCTTAGAACATGGCACTTAGAATGAAATTTAGAATGGAGAATATCAGAGCTGGGGGGATCCTTAGATCGTAGAGCATGGGATGTCAGAGTGCTAAAGGGCACAGATACCTGCCTAGCCAATAAACAGGACAGCCAGGATTTAAACTGTCTTTGAGCCCAGTTCCAAATCCCACAGACTTTACTGTATCAGACCACCTCCCAGAGGGAGGCCATAGGGAGACGAAGAGACCCAGGATCTTCCAAGCCATGACTCATTCCTCACGAGTCTCTGATGGTTCTGGAGGGAATAACCCAGATTTATACACCAATGAATGAGCGAGACAGATTTGAGCCCAGTTACATCCAATCATTACAGTCATCTGACCCTGAAAGGGGCTACTCCTCGGAGCTAAGAGCTCCCCATCAGTGGAGACTGAGCTTCCTCCTTTCGGGAATGGAATATTTATCCACTGTACCCTTGGCCCCTGCTGTCTCTCCTCCCTCTGTAGAGAGTACTCATCGCCATGGCCTGGGAGTTAAGCCAGCTTTCTCACCCACTCTGATATTCATATGTCTGGGCTGTCCCACACAGCATGGTTTCTTAGCAAAACCAGTGACCCCAGGTGTTTCATAAAAAGGGGTAGAATCTCTGGCAACTTTGGCTGATTGGTTTCCCTTCTCTGATGCCATGGGCCAGAGGCACTGATTAGTAAGGGTAAAGCAGAAAAATATTCCAAAGAAGGAGGATTCCAGAGAAGGTGAGGGATGAGGGTGTCAGGCAGGAGGAGGGGGTACCTACAGTACAGACATCCTATCAAAGGAAAGATTGGGCCCAGAAAAGCAGAGGGTATTCCTACTATTGCAAAGGTGGATCATTACGAAATTACAGAGAGGATGCTGGCTTGGGGGTGGGAAGTGGGGGGAACCCTAGATGCACTCTAAGGACTTTCCTGCTCAGCGTCTCTGATTCTGTGGTTAACACGTAGTGAATTAAGCAATTCCACAGTAAGCATTTACTGGACACCTATTCTGTGCCAGGCACCAGAGACACCGAGATAAGAGTGAAACATTGCCTGCCCTTGAAGAGCTTATAGGCTATAAAAAAGACAAGCATGGGGACACACACCAAGTTTTCCACGGTCACCATCTTTATCTACTGACCTCATTACACCATCCATGCAAAGGGGCTTGCTCCGGGCCAAAACCAGTGCACGGCTTCCCTGTGATTTACATATTACTCAAGAGGCTCTGGCTTCCCAGAATTTTCAAACAAAAACCCCAAATATCTCTCCAATAACTTTCAAACACCACAACATTCACTAACAAGTCTCCTGAGGCCCCTCTTGGTGAACCTCTGGATGTACGCGCAGCCCTCTTCCCTCTACTTGCCAGCTCCCACAAAATGGGGGCTCTTCCTGATGGAAGACTTTGAGCTTGATGTGGTCTAATAGTGGAAAGATGGCCAGACCCTGGGGCAGGGGTAATCTGGGTTCCAATTCTGCTTCCAGCATTTAGTAGCTATATGACCCTGGGTAAGTCACACACCTGCCATGAACCTCAGTTTCCATCCTCGTTTGGACAGTAACATCCACAGCACCTACTCCACAAAGCTGTTGAGGGATCAAATAAAAACACATGTAGTGTAACTTTTAATGTGCTTTATAGGTGTCAGCTATGATCACATTGCTAGTACCTGACTCCCTTCTAGGACTCACTCAGATTCTACGGGAGGAAGATTAGAAGCCTGAGTCTGCTCCTGCTTGTACATTGTGTCCCTCTAGGTGGGACCCTCCTTTCTGGGTCTCCATTCATTCACCTGTAAAATGAAGGGATTGGGGAAGCTAGGGGGCACCACAGTGCACAGAGCTCCAGGGCTGGAGTCAGGAAGACATCTCCCTAGCTGTGTGGACCCTGGGCAAGTCACTTCACCCAGTTTGCCTCTGTTTCCTCATCTGTTAAATGAACTGGAGAAGGGAATGGCAACTCCTTTGTCAAGAAACCCTCAGAAGGGGGCGGAGCCAAGATGGCGGAGTAGAAGGACGCACGTTTACGAGCTCCGAAACCAAAGCCCATGGAATTGGTGTAGAAAGAGTCCCCCATAGATTCTGGGTGAGTGCAAGGTGTGCAGAGGCAGAGTGGAGGAGATTTCCGTTCCAGGGAGCCCTGAGGACCCATCCCCAGGGTCCGGCGCGCCCCGGAGAGTAAACCCGACCCCCAGCGCTGCCCTGGCCGAGGCCTCAGAGAAGCGGATCCGAGCAGGCTTCAGAGCCGGAAGCTGAAGCAGCCGGGAAAGTCCCTCCGCCCACAGAAGCAGGTCAGTGAGAGAGGCTGGGCTGTAGGAGAGGGGAAGCGGGGCGTCTCCGTGACTCGGGCCCCCTCAGGAGGAAGCGGCGGCGGTGGGACGGGGGCAGGAAGCAGCGGCGGCAGAGGCGTGGGCTGGGGCTGAGGCGGCAGCGGCCCAGGACTCAGGAATCCCCCAGCAGCAGGCAGGATCTTCATTACAGAAGATTCCCGCATAAAACCTGACGGAGCTGAGCCTGGGAGACAGCCCTGCCCCCACCCCCGCTCTGTTGCTGAAGGCTTCTGCTCGGGACCCCCAGGGGAGCTGAGATTGGGAGGCGGGCCCCCCACCCCGCCCCCACCCGCTCCATTCTTGGGAGTCTCTGCATAAAGCCCCCCCGAGGGATCAGAGTCTCGGAGGCAGCCCGGGCCCCACCCCAGCACCTGAACTAAAGCTCACTGATTGACAGCCAGCAGGAGGAAAGCCCATTTAAATCTCAGAGGCCAAGCACTAGCTGGGTGGATCCAGGCGGGGGTGGAAAGGAATCTCAGAAGACAAGTTAACTGGCTGGGAAAATGCCTAGAAAAGGGAAGAAAAATAAGACTTTAGAGAGTTTTTTCCAACAAATGCAAATGATCCCGACCTTCGGATCTGACGAAGATGAGGACGTATTCTTGCCATCAGGGAAAGACGTGGAGGGCGGGGCCTCAGTACCCCAGACACCCCAGGGGGGTGGTGGGTGGGCTCAGGCCCTGGAAGAGCTCAAAAAGGATTTTGAAAAGCAAGTTAGACAGGTGGAGGAAAAACTGGGAAGAGAAATGTCAGAGATGCAACAAAAGTATGAAAAACAGGTCAATACCTTGGTAAAGGAGACCCAAAAAAATGCTGAGGAAATTAACACCTTGAAAAATAGGCTCACCCAATTGGCAAAGGAGGTTCAAAAAGCCAACGAGGAGAAGAATGCTTTCAAAAGCAGAATGAGCCAAATGGAAAAAGAGGCTCAAAAGCTCACTGAATTTAATAGCTCTCTCAAAATTAGAATGGAACAGATGGAGTCTAATGACTTTACGAGAAACCAAGAAATCACCAAACAAAACCAAAAGAACGAAAAAATGGAAGAGAATGTGAAATATCTCATGGGAAAAACAACTGACCTGGAAAATAGATCCAGGAGAGATAATTTAAAAATTATGGGACTACCTGAAAAAATGATCAAAAAAAGAGCCTAGACATCATCTTCCATGAAATTATCAAGGAAAACTGCCCTGACATTCTACAACCAGAGGGCAAAATAAGTATTGAAAGAATCCATCGATCACCACCTGAAAGAGATCCAAAAAGAGAAACTCCTAGGAACATTGTGGCCAAATTCCAGAACTCCCAGCTCAAGGAAAAAATCTTACAAGCAGCTAGAAAGAAACAATTCCAGTACTGTGGAAATACAATCAGGATAACCCAAGATCTAGCAGCTTCTACATTAAGGGATCGAAGGGCGTGGAATAGGATATTCCAGAAGGCAAAGGAACTAGGAGTCAAACCAAGAATCACCTACCCAGCTAAACTGAGTATAATACTTCAAGGGAAAATATGGTCTTTCAATGAAACAGAGGACTTTCAATCATTCTTGATGAAAAAACCAGAGCTGAAAAGAAAATTTGACTTTCAAACACAAGAATGAGAAGAAGCATGAAAAAGTAAACAGCAAAGAGAAGTCTTAAGGGACTTACCATGAGTGAACTGTTTACATTCCTACATGGAAAGACAATATTTGTAACTCTTAAAACTTTTCAGTATCTGGGTAGTTGGTGGGACCACACATACACATGTACACGCATGCACACACATACACACATGCACACACATACAGAGATAGAGAGCACAGATTGAAATGAATAGGATGGGACCATACCTTAAAAGAAACTAGGGTAAATGGTGAGAGAGAAATGTAGGGGGAGGGAAAGGGAAGGGGATAACTATATGTCATTTAAGAGGCAGGTAGTTTTTCTTAGTGGAGGGAAAAAGAGGAGAGCTGAGAAAAAAAAACCAAAAAAACAAAAGCAAGAAGCTTTACCCTCATCACATTTGACTAAACGAAGGAGTGAAATGCACACTCATTTTGGTATGAAAACCTATCTTACAGTATAAGAAAGTGGGGGAGAAAGGGATATTGAAAGGGGGGGATGATGGAAGGGAGGGCAAAGGGAGGAGGGAGTAATTTGAAGTCAACACTTGGGGAGGAACAGGATCAAAAGACAGAAGAGAAACAATGAGGGGCAGGTTAGGAGGGATGGTAATCCAGTTAGTCTTTCACAACACGACTATCAGGGAGGTCATTTGCAAAACTACACAGATATGGCCTATATTGAATTGCCTGCCATCCCAAAGGGAATGGGTGGGGAGGGAGGGATGAGGAGAATTTGGAACTCAAAGTTTTAGGAACAACTGTTTAGTATTGTTGTTGCAACTAGGAAAGAAGACATACAGTTAATGAGGAATAGAAAGTCATCTGGCCCTACAGGAGAAAAGAGAAGATGGAGACAAGAGAAGAGAGAGATGACAGAAGAGAGGGCAGATTGGAGATAGGGAAAATTAGATTGCTTAGGGTATTGGGGTGGGGGGAGGGGAGAAAAGGGGGGAAAATTTGGAACCCAAAAATTTGTGAAAATGAATGTAAAAAATTTAAATAAATAAATTAAAAAAAATAAAATAAAAAAAAAAAGAAAGAAAGCAAAAAAAAAAAAAAAAAGAAACCCTCAGAAGGGGGTGTACCACTCAACAGCAACGTACACAGCTATTAATAGTGGCTAAGGACTTTCAGACTCAGTCTTCCTACTCCAAATCCAGCCCTCTACCCACTCCACCAACCTTCTACCCAACTACACTGCCTCTTACTAGGGTCCACACATCTTCTCCATTGGTCTCTGGAATGGCTCACTATTTATTTATCCATTTGCTCATTTGCATACGATTTATCCCAGCAAAATAAGTTTGGTCTCTCTTGCTTTCTCAAGGGTGAGGGGGCCTATGTGGAGCAGTCAGGCCATGGGGATGGGGCCAGCCAAGGATTTTCCCAGGAGCCAAGGCGCCATGTCCCCCCTCCCCCTAAGAGCCTTCTCAGTCTTTTTATCTGCTTCCTGGAACCAGTCTTGTTGCTCCTGCTGTCCAGTGGTGCACACACATGGCATCTTAACAAAAGCCTGCCTTTCTTTCTTTGGTCAGTATTTGCCCCCCTTCTCTAAAAATAATCCAACTCTCTTCACTCATCTGCCCCCAATTTTCTCTCAGTTGACCTCAAGGACCTCAGTCTGGCCGATGGGGCCTTGTGTGTGCCCACTGCTGGACACACGTTCAGCATTCCACAAAGAATGTGGTGGGAGCAGAGCAAGGGCCAGAAGTAGCTACTCCGGCTGGCTCGATCCCTGTCCTGCCCTTTCCATCCCAACTAGGACAAAGGTCCCACTTCCCCCTCTGACCTGGATTCCATTCCCAGAACCTGGAACTAGGGAAGCATCTCCCAAGGGGGAAGTGGAGGGGGGAGGGAGATGGAGGACAGATCTCCTTCCCAGTGCTGGTCTATGAGCCCTCATAGTCAGTATCCTCAATGTTTTAGAGATCTGGAGAAGTCCATTGTCCAGAGCAAGAGAGGGGGAATCCCTCTGTCTTCTGCTCCCAGTCAACCACATCTGCAGTCTAAGATTCTAAACGCTGAGGGTCAAAGCCTTTGTTAATGGAGTCATAATAGTTTGCACTGGGGATACCTTTAAAGTTTCAAAACGCTTCACAAGCCTGAACTCATGTGAACCTCACAAATCTGTGGTGTTATTATTGTCATCCCCTTATACAGATAAGGAAACTGAGGCCCTGAGAGCTCAGGGGCACAAAGCTATTAAGTGTCTAAGGCAGAGCTTCCTAGCTCCAAGCCTAGCCCTAAGGTACCAAGATTTTTTAAATCTACAAGTGTTAAATGATAAGATTTTTTAAAAATTTCATGAAGGCAGCAAAACTTGCATTTCTCCCAAATTCACTATTTCTATCTTGGGCACCATGTCTTCAACCACTCAGGTTCACAGCCTTGGAGTGACAGCTGATTCTTTCTGCCTTCTCATCTCCCCAGTAGAATGAAATATACTTCATGAAGGCAGGAACGGATTCAGTTTTGTCTTGTCATTTCTAGCACCAAACACATACCCTGGCACTTAAGAATGTTTTTGGAAAAAAGGAAGGAAGGAAGGAAGGAAGGAAGGAAGGAAGGAAGGAAGGAAGGAAGGAAGGAAGGAAGGAAGGAAGGAAGGAAGGAAGGAAGGAAGGAAGGAAGGAAGGAATTTTAATAAATCTGAAGCATCTCTTAATCATAACTTGCATCCCTATGCTATTACTAATGGAAAGACTCAATCTGGTGTCAGGAAAGACCTGGATGTACAACCTGCCTCTGACACTGAGGAGTTCTTATGACTTCATCTACCTCATCTGTACAATGAGTATAACCACACTTTGGCCAACTTACCCCAAAAGCCACCATGAAGGAGACGCTCTGCAAACCTTCTTGGAAGAGAAGCAGATCCTGGCTAATGCACTCATTATCGCAGAACAAAACACCCTTCTCTGGCCTCTACTCTCCTATGTGTCTTTTGTCTCTCCCTTTATTAGAGTATGAGCTTCTTAAGGGCAGGCATTGCCCTATTTCTGTATTTTAATCTCCAACACTTCACACAATGTACATATTCAGCTAATAAATATTCTTTCCATTTGTACATACATGTTAATATACTTTATTCATAAACACTTGTAGTCCCTCTAACCAGAAGCATTGCCATAAAAACTTGATAGGCCGAGAGAGTATTTGTGAGTAGGCATCTCAGAATTTTGCTCAGTGTTCCCCCAGATTCTGAGGCGCTGCTGACTTTGGAAGCAACTTCCTCCTGCCAAGAATTTGTGCAGTTGAAGTATAGAGAAGTAACACTGAGAGGCTGAGAAGAAGGAATATGGTGAGGCCAGCACTCCTTTCTCCATGTCTCTACTAAGCCATCAGGAAATGGGGAAGAGGAAATTGGATGCTTCTCCGTGATGGGAAAAATGGGAAGAAAGTGTACCTCGTGGTACTTCGGAGCATTCCAGAAGGCATGGAGAGATGTGTTCTAGGCCAGCAGAATTCATTCCGTAGTTCTGTTGCTTCCCCTAGAGCACATCTCAAGGAAAACTCCAGTTTCATTTTATACATCCCACCAATTTATTTCCGGGGTGAATGGGGTGAGGGGGGAGTAGGGTGGGAAGGAAGAGATTCAACATTGATCCCCCCATAGCTACTGTGGTTAACAAGGAATGGATGCCCATTCCTTTATATATTTATTTAAATTCCTCTATCTGAAATTGCTAGTGAAGTATGTAGTAACGTATAATGATTCTAATCCAGACCAGTAAGTCCAAGGTTTGAGATTAAGAAAGGGGAAATCAACCCAGTATGGACACTTTTTCTCAACCCAGACTGAGGTGTACGCAGGCTGATTAGACAGATTTTCTGTCATTTTAGGCACCTCTGAGAGATATTTACCTCCCAGACTTCTTTAAACCCAGAGAAGGACTTAAGAAGGAAATGAGTCAGTAGCATGGAGATCGGGAAAGTTGGTACACTGGTTTGGGTAGCCATCCTGTACAGGGAACACAGCCATAGCCCCGCTTAGCTATGCACATAATCCATGAAAGATGCCTAGGCATATGGACATGCATTGTGTCCTCATGTATGTACATGTATATACATACCAAAAGAGTCCATCAACAAGCATTTTGAAGCATCTGTATTATGTGCCAAGGACTGTGCTAGGTGCTGGAGATACATAGATGAAAGTGAAAACATCTTTACTCTCAAAGAGCTTACATTCCATCAAGAAGCACACATATGGATGTGGAAACAAAAAAAAAAACAAGGAAATTTGGGGAGGGATCAAGAAAGACATATGATGGAAGTAAGGCATCCTAGCAGGTAGAACGGAAAAGGATGTATGCTCCATTCATGGAGGATGCAGATGCCCATTCGTTGACTATGTATGTGATTTACAAAAACTTCCACATACGTACACATATGTGTAGAGCCCCACGTGTATATCCATACGTGTGTCTATACATGCCTGTGCACATATGTGTCTCACTATCCTCCATTTCTCACTCTCATTTCCCTCCAGGAAGGCTTCCCCCATAACCCTGGTCAGATCAGGCTAGCTGCTGAAGCGACTATGAATTCATGGCTCTCGTGGGGTCCTGGAGTCTTTCCTCCTTTGTTCTTAGCACATTTCAAAGCCCCAACCCCAGGAGAGATATAAAAATGGGGGAGGGAAAAACGGGAGACTTGGAACATTCCTCTCATTCTTTAACTCTCTCCAAAGATGCCCCTGGGAGCTATAGTGAGGAAGAAGGGGTCTGGGTCCAGCTTCAGTGAGCTTGGCAGTTCCTGGGGCCTGCTCCTTCTGCCCAGAGTGGCTTGGGTCAATAACTGCTCACCAAACCTTTGCACTAGTGATTACCATGACTTGACTACAGGCCCACAGAGGGCCTGGCCCTTTGGTTCTTACTTGCATCCAGGGTGAACTATGGGGTGAGGTAGAGTGGAGGACAGAAGGAGGGTCAGCCAACACGCTGAGACTGCCCAGAAGTCCTTGGAGAGACTGAGGCAGGAGTACAGAGAGGAGTTCCAAGTCCCAATCATAATTGATTCCAGTATCCCCAAGGAAGGTTGTTAGCCTAAGACCTACCATCTGTGGTGGGGGACAGCTAGGTGGTGCAGTGGATAGAGCACCAGTGCAGGAGTCAGGAGGACCTGAGTTCAAATCTCATCTCAGACACTTGACACTCACTAGCTGTGTGACCTTGGGCAAGTCCCTTAACCCCAGTTGCATCATCCTGGGTCATCTGCAATCATCCTGATGAATATCTGGTCACAGAATTCAGATGGCTTTGGAGGAGAAGTGAGGCTGGTGACCTGCACAGCCCTTTCTCCCTCAAAACAAAGTCAAGTACAAGTCATGTCATCATTTCTCTGATGGCATGGTCTTCTTCGGCAACGAAAGACAAACACATCATCTGTGGAGATGAAGACTTCTCATTCAGGACATATGGGCCTGAGCTGAGCCCTCCGGGTCATTCTCTGCCCAGAACCTCAGACCCATGTCAGAGGGCTAGGTTGGCAAAATATGAGAGCAATTCATTTGGACAATCATTGCAGATTTCTTTCCTTCAAGGCATCCCTATGTAGCAACAAGCTGCTAACTCTTAAGGAATTTCAGAAGCAAGACCAGTTTACAGGCAGCAAAAAACCCTGGTGAAGAGCAGAAGCCAAAGAAAGCAGTCAAAGGTTTCAACCAACCATTCAACCATCTCAGAACAATTCATCTGAAAATGATCTGGGGGTATAAGTAAACCAGCAGCTCAATGCAGGTCAACACGGTGATACCTATAGCTCACTCATAAGATCTTGGGCAGCATCAAGGGATGCATAATGGCCTGAAATAAGGAGACAAGTGGAAGTCCCACTGTTCTCCATGATCAGACCACATGATCTGGGTTCAATTCCAGGTGCTGCATTTTAGGAAGCATTTTACAAACTGGAGAATATCCAGAGTGAGAAAGTCAACATGAGGGTGTGCCTGGAAATTATGGCTCATAAGGATCCACTGAGGGGATGGAGGATGTCCCTCCTAGACAAGGGAAGATGGAGGAAACAAAATGGCAGGTTTCAGGCACTTAAAAGTGGTCCAGTGGAAAGAAATTAGTGTTGTTCTGCTTGGCCTTAGACAGGGCAAAACTAAGAACCCTGGACAGAGAAGCCTGATGTCAGGACAAACTTTCTCACAAGAAGAGCTGACCCAGAGGGAAGGGGCTGCCTGGAGAGATGGTGGGTCTTTCCTTGGTGGTTCTAGTTCAGTCAGTTCCATCTCTGACATTTTGGGATTCTGGGATTTCTGACACAGCTTCAAAAACACAAACACCTCATTGAGTAACTTTTGCCTTGGGAAACAGTGTGACATTCACAACCTTTGTTGGTGACCACAAGGATCGTTGTTCGGTCATTTTTTAGTTGTCAGACTCCTCATGACTCCCTTTGAGTTTTTCTTCGCAAAGGTACTGCACTGGTTTGCCATTTCTGACTCCAGTTCACTTTACAAATGAGGAAACTGAGGCAAACAGGGTGAAGTGACTTGCTCAGACTTCGCAGCTAGTAGTGTCTGAGGTCATATTAGAACTCGGGTCTTCCTGAGCCCAGCACTCTATCCACTGTACCACCTAGCTGCCAAGGATTAGGAGGACATCTGACCTCCAGGATACCCTTCTTTGTGACGTGACTCCTGGCTCCCATGAAGGATTCTATGGTAGTCATTCCAACCAGGCTCACATCCATCTCGCCACCCCAGAATCCTTTCTTTCTGAATAACCAGCCCCACCCACACTCCCTCCCCCAACCCCTCCACTCTTCCTGCTCCCACTTCAAGGTTAATTAACTCCTCAGGGAATTTCATGCAACCCTCTTCAGCTAGGCTCAAAGTAGTCACTGGTGTTTCTCCATCTTTCCATTCGTTTCTTATTGCATCCCAATGTTACACCTCCATGGAACTGTATACTTAGATCGGTGAGTACACATATTCTGTTTTCACAGAATCAAAGAGTTGGGCAGGGCCTCAGAACCTTCCCACCCCATGACCCTGGCGAGTGGACATCCAACCTCTTCCTGAAGACCTTCAAGGAGGAGGAGCTATCTATCAAGGCACCCCCTTCCTCTGTGGAACAGCTCTCCTTGTTAGGAAGCCTTTTCTGTTGTTGTATAATTCAAGGAGGTCTGTATGATCTTACCAAATGCCTGGGAGATGCTCCAGTGGGAAAAAGGACTATTTTACAAAGGAGATCAAATAATGTGTTTAATAGTAACAAATGACCAGCGCAACAATCAATCATGGGATCATGTCTTCTTGTCCATTTTCAGTCAGTTAGGCAGTGTTAGAGATGAGACCAGATGTAGAAGATTATTTGCAAAAGTCTCTGTGTTCCCTTCTCAGTCTTGCCTGTCCGAAGTCACAGCCAGACTAGAGCCCAGGGTTTTTGACTCTGTCCAATTCAATTCATTTCAGTTCACAGCAGCACTTAATCAATGCTTTTTAGATTGGGTTGGAATTCTGCACATATGCATTGAGTACCTATTGTGTGAAAGTAAGAGAGAGAAAAATAAGAAGGTTGAGAACCAAATCCTGGAGAAAGTCATCAATTAGGAGCTAGTCAGAGGAAGTTCAGAGCTCATGTCTGAAGATCATGATGCTTTACCCAAATCAGGATATCATCTGTGCACCAAAGACATTTGCCTCCCTCCTGGAGAAAATCAAAGATAGATTCCCCAGATGATGAGGTTCACCAGCTTGCAGGTGACATTGTGCTGATTGATTGCCTCAAGCCTGGAACTGCTACTGTCTTCCAAGATATTTATAACCACTCAAAAGATTCCTGCCTGACTATCCTCACAGGAAAAAGCAAATGGATGAAAAATGCCTGCTCTCTGGGCTTCAGTATGCAATTGGAGGAAGAGCCTGTAGAGTTGATCCAATGGAATATGTAGTTCAGATAGACACTGTGAAAGGGAGGAGGAGGGCAAGCTGGACAGGCTTTGGGAAACTGCCTGGGTTTTGGTCTTGGTTTTTTGGTTGGGTTTGTTTTTTATTTTGTTTTAGCAACCTTGCTCCTGTCCCTGAAGTGAAGCCTGTATTTTGAACAGCAACAGAGCGACAGCATGGAGCAAGTTCCAGTCCTTTCTCAGACATATAGTGGATGTGTGTGTGTGTGTGACCCTGGGCAAATCACTTAGTTTCTTGGTTTCCCTGGGTGATATCAAAGTTTTTGTTGAACAGGACACGACTACAGCAACATGGCAGAGAGGGGAAGGAGAGAGAGAGGAAGAGAGAGGGAGATGTGGGGGAGAGAGAGAGATAGAGAAAGACAGAGAGAAGGAAGGAGGGAGACAGAGAGAGGGAGATAGGGACAGAGACAAAGACAGAGAGAGACAGACAGCGAGAAGGAGAAAGAGAGGAAGAGAGAGACAGAGACAAAGATAGAGACAGAGACAGAGAGAGGGAGAGAGAGAGGGAGAGTGCACAGAGAAGCAGGTCAAATGCTCCACTGACTTCACACCCATGTCAGGCAACTGTGAGGAAGGACCCCAGTGCTGGGGAGGACATCCCCAAGGCCTGTAACAGTAAGAGGGCATGGGCAGATGCAGTGCCCACAGCCATGGAGATCAAGATCAAGCACCGACAAAGGGGTGGACATCTAAGCTAAATCCTTGTAGAGGCCATGGCGATCTCCCCCGCCCCAAACCTTCTCGTAGATCTATCCATCCAACTCTCAAGCCTGCCCCTCCCTACCCCACACACCTATGGGATGAACTCGCCTCCCATGTTGTTGAAGAGTTGGAGGCCCTCCACTATAAGTTCCCTCATCCCCTCTGTGCTTCTCTCTCTCCTCTGAGAATGAACCTGCCCTTTTGCCCCTCCACTGTCATCACCCATCTCTTCCTCTCCAGGGTTCCAGGAACATTGTTCTATCCCTATGGAGCCATTTCCCCTCACTCTTCCAGAGATGCTCCCCTCTCTCTTCTCTCCCTCCCTCCTAACTCCTCCCTACCTTCCCTGCCTCTACCTCCCCACCCTCCTGCAAAAGGCTGCTGGCTCCTTGTTCTGTTCAAATTGCCCTCTCTCAGGCCCTTCCACAGTCATTCCCCAACATTTGACACTATGGATTGACCCTTCTATCCTGGTTCTCCCTCTTCCCTTGGCTTCAGAGACACAAGGATCACAAAAATCATAAACCAAGAGTTGGAAGGGACCTCAAAAGCCAACTGAACTAATCCCTCATTTTACAGATGGAGAAACAGGTTCAGGAAGGTTGTGTCCAGACTAAGTCACATGGCATTAGAGATAAGATTCCAAAGCAGCTGCTCTGACTCCAGTCACTGTAGCACATGGTACCAGGCTGCCTGATTTCCCCAACTTCTACTTGGGGACCTTCGTTCAAGTGTAGAAGAGTGGGAAGAGGGGTCCTGGTTCCTTGCTACTCACTGACCTCAGGCAAGTCACGGCTCTTCCCTGATGCTCAGCCATCTCATTAGTAAAATGAGGGAGTTGGAAAGGATGGTCTCCCAGATCTAGTTCCACAAACTCTGAACTTCTTCTGGCTCCCACACGATGACTTTCTCAAAGACTGGGTTTTCAGCCTTCTTTTCTTCTCTATTATTTTCATATAGCAGGTACTCAATAAATATGTGTCAAATTTAATTCAATCTAATAAGCAAAAGAAAAAACCCAGCTAAGTGGTACATTGGATAGGACAGTGGGCCTGAAATCAGGAAGACTCATCTTCTCAAGTTCAAATCTGGCCTCAGACACTGAAGGGTTGGGTGACCATGGGTAAGTCATGTTTTGACCTCACTTTCCTCATCTGTAAAATGAGCTAGAGAAGGAAATGGCAAACCACTCCAATATCGTTGCCAAGAAAATCTCAAATGGAGTCACAGAGTTGGACATGACTCACACGACTAAAGAAAAACAACAAAAACATTTATTAAGTGCTGCTGTGAACGGAATTGAATTGGATATGCAGTCAAAAGCCCTGAGTTCTAGTCCTGGCTGTGTAACCTTGGATAAATCATTTCCTTCTTCTGGGCCTCAGTTTCCCCATCAAGACTAGATGATCTCTAACGTTGCCTTGCATTATGACATTCTCTGATTCCAAGGAGGAAGATAATTGGTTGCAGCTGATAGGTTGAGGGATTAGGTTGGGAGAGGGGAAGCAGGAACTGAATCTCCCAGCATGCTGGACACTACCCTGTGGTTTATATCAAATTGTCAGCCCCCAGTCGGCCTGCTCCTCCCCACCATGGCTGCTTGCCTGTGGAGAGCCTCAGGAAACACTGCCCATCCCCACAATGTGTTTACACTGTTCAGACGCGGTCGAGGGAATGTGATCTGCATCACGGAGGGTGGGCTGCCTGCAGGCTTGGCTGTCCTGTCCACATTGATTTCCCCGAGACTGTACATGGGCCAGGCCCCCTTGCAGGGCTCACTCTCTGCCCAACCCCCTTCAGCCCCAGGCTCCCCCACAGGCACTAGTCCTCAGGAGGGCATCCTCTGCCTTGTGCTGTCCTAGAATCTATAGCAGTTAAGATGGTTCTTCACTAAACTTTGTATGTCCCCAGCGTTGAGTGGCATTTGGCACTTGCTAATATACGGGTAATTTTGGACTCCAGAGGTCATTTAATTGAAACCTCTCATATCATGAGCCTCAGAAAGGTTGAGGGATTTTCCCAGGGTCGCCCAGTTATCAAAACAAGAAAGTGAGATGGCAGGCCAGATCTTCCCACCAAATCGGGTGCTCTTGCCCCTACGGTGTTCTGTCCGACTTCATGAAAGGTGATGGCTTCTCCCTCCTTGGAGGTCTTTAAGCAGAGGGAGGGAGACCACTGGTCAAGTGAATCATAGCAGGGGTTTCTTCCTGGATGATGAACTAGGCTGCTGAGATTCCTTCCAGTGCTCAGATTCTGTGGTTCTGGGGATGGAGTCAGGGCAGGCAGATTTCAGTGCTTAGCAGAAACTAGTAAGAAAGACAATGTCCTGGAGCCCCACCCAATCCTCCCTCCCAGGAAGCTAGACCCCAAAACTGAGCTGTCATTTTGCACTCACAGGGTTCAGTCTCTAGGACTGGGTTGGGGAGGAATGAGACACCCTGAAGAAGTCAGTTGCTCAGGATCAGAGACTCCATTCTGTAGCCAGGTAGATGGTAGAATAACAGGATGTCAGATGCTATGTGTTCCAATCCTCCCCTAGACAATCAGTCCTTCATTCTCCATTTGAACATTTCTAGTGATGTGGAACTCATTACCTTCCAAAACAATCTGTTCCACTTTTAGACAGCTCTCACCCTGAAGGCATTTTCCTTACATAGGACCTCAGTTCATCTCTCTACCTTCCCCTTCACTGCTCCCTGTTCAGCCCCCGAGAGCCAAGTCCCACATTAGCCCCAAAAACTTTCCTTCTTGTCCCATGTCCCTGGGAGTGATTTGTGACTGGTGAGGCATCCACTTCAGTAAATCTTCCACTGGATCTGCGATCCAGTTTTTGACAGCCACAGTGTAGACCTTGAAGCTGTTAAATCAAAAGGCACTAATCCCAGTTTCTCCATAAACTATACAGAACCTTGGACAAGGGTCTTCTTTTCTAAGCCTCAGTCTTCTCCTCTATGAAAGGGGACTGGTCATTGCTGTCTGGCCTCCCTCCAGTGGTAAGACTCAAGATAGGAGAGGAAAGGCTAATAAACTATGAAGCACTGTGCCAGCCTCTCATTTGAATAAATGGTCCTTGAGGGCAGGAAATGGTTTTGTTTCTTTCCTATCAACAGCCATGTAGATAGCATCAATCCATCAAAAAAAAAAAACACATTTATTAAGCACATTTTATGTGCCAGGCACTATGTTAGGGGCTAGGAATACAAAACCAAAAATAAAAGTCTTTACCCTCAAAGATCACTCATTTGGTTTTTAAAATAGATTTTTACTTATGTCTTTTTTCACTACTTAAATTTTTCTCTGTATCCCACTCTCTTAAAACAAAATTTTAAAATGAAAAGAGAAAGGGGGGGGGAAGCAGAAAAATTGGTCAACTTTTAAAATCTGACGATCTACACAATGGTTCACACTCGTTGTTTTAACCCAAAACCTCTGCAAAAGGTGGGTGGGGGATGTCTCTCCTCATGTCTCTTCCTGGGCAGACCTTCTTTGTAATTCTGCAACACTGATTTTCTTATTTATATTACATTATCATCATTGGGTGTTCATTGTTTTTTTTGGCTCTTCTGCCTTCATTCTGTATCAGTTCTTATAAATCTTCTCTGTAGTGGTCACATTCATCATGTCTTACAGAACAGTAACTTCCTATTACATGCAGGTACCATCATCTGTTTAACCATTCCCTGATCCATGGGCACCTACTTCATTTCAAGTTCTTTGCTACACAAAAAGTGCTGTTATAGATTTTTGGTGTAGGTGAGGACTTTTTTTCTTCTTTTCAATTATTTCCTTATACCTTACACCCAGCAGTGGAATCTCTGGGTCACAAGATATATTTTAGCCACTTCCATAGTTCAAAATTGTTTTGTTGAATAGTTTTACTTATTCACAGTTCCACCAACAATGCACCAGTGTGCTGATCTTCCCACAGCCTCTTCGACACTGACTATCCCCATCTTTTGTCATCTTCGCCATTTCACAGGGTTTGAGGTAAAACTTCAGAGTTGTTCTGATTTGCATTTGTCTTGTGATTAGTGATTTGGACTATTCTTTCACATAATTGTTAATCATTTGCAATTCTTTTGAGAAATTATTTGTTTGTGTCCTTTGACTGCTCATGACTTTTGGTGGGAACTTTGATGGGGAATGACTTTTGATGGGAGCTTTCATTTTGAAGAGGGAAATTGCATATGCATGCATAGTATGATGCCTGGCACATAAGAAACACAATAAATGCTTTTTCATTCATTCATTCAGGCACAGTATATACAATATACATGTAGAGTAGAAACAAGGAAACCTTAGAACAGATAGTCTGAGCACCAAGAACCTGAGATAGAATACATCATCTAATTCAGCTTTTCTGCTCTCCCTCTAGTCAGACTGGGGCAAGGCATTTAGTTCCTATGGTCCTCAGTTTCCTCCTCTGAAAAATTAAAGGGTTGGACTAAATGACCTCCCAAGTTCCCTCCAACTCTTTCTATGTGATCTCCTGATATTTAACCCTGTTCTTGGGCTGCTGGGTCATAAGTCCAGTCATCTGAGTAAAGGGACCCCAGAGTCTATTCATGTATCTTAGAAGCCCCTAAAGAAAAGCATGGACTGCTCTGGGCATGTCTGCTATTTTATTTTCCAAAAGGACTGACTTTGGGAAGTCCCTTTCCCCCTCTGTGCCTCAGTTTTCTTTTTGGTCACAAGAGAGATCACAGGACCTTAGAGGACATCTAATTCCACACTGTCATGATATAATTGAGGAAACTGAGGCAGACAGAGGTGAAGTGATTTCTCTCAGGTGGTAAGTGCCCAAAGCAGGAACTGAAGGGAGCCCCTCCTGACTTCAAATCCAGCACTCTACCCAGGACATAAGGCTGCCTCTCATGATCCTAAAAATACTGTGATCCCGAGACTTTCTGGAAAGTTCAATTCCACAAGTCAGCAGCAGCTTCCACCTCATTTTCCCATTTTCCCTGACATCTTTCAGAGAAACACGAAGCATTTCTGGGGTTGATAGCCCAAAGTCTCCTGCAGGAAGGGAGGCCAGGCTGGCTCAGCCCATGTTTCCTCCCTCTGCCTGACTATTTGTCTAATATAGCACTAATATGACCTAACGTTTTATCTAATTTGGAAATTACAGTTGACCTGGGGGTCTTGTTCCACCAGCCAATACCAACAGAAAGAGCCATTTCTCCAGTCTGTTTCTTTTGCTTGGGAATGTGTTGGATAATTCATGTTTCCTTGAGGAGCTGACTTTCCTTCTTCTGGAGGCCACTGCCTGCCCCAGTGTTCTGAGTCAATGGTTATAAAATGGCTGTTTCACAAGGTGCCCTTGAATGAACAGAGGGATGTGAGTTCTGTTCCACTGACATTCAGAGCCATGAATGAACTCAGGCCCTCTCAAAGTTACCAAAGCAGGAAAGTCCAAGTAGCATCCTAGGAGAGAAATCTCGAAGCCCAGCTTCCTCATTTCACAAATACGGAAACAGACCCAGACCTTGCCCCAAGGTCACACAGTAACGGAGTGCTAGAGCTAAGAAAGACTCAGGTCCTCCAATTCTAGAAGTAGTCCTCTTTGAGTGACTTTGGGCAATCAACTCACCTGGACCTCATTTTCCTTATTTGTAAAACAAAGGGATTCAACCAGAATCAGGAATTCTTAACTTGGGGTTCATGAACACAACCCCATGTCAGGAGACCATTAAAGGACTCATTGAACTCCATTTCCCATCTCTATGCCTTTGCCTTGGTCATACCCCTTGTCAAGATTGCCCTTACTTTTTACCTCTGCCTCATAGAATCTCTTCCTTCAAGACTCAGCTCAAGCACCCCTTCTACACAATTCTTTCCTTATCCCCCCAAATACTAATGCCCTCCTTCCCAAACTACCTTGTGTTTAAACATTATACAGATATATAATATGTAATGATGCATAGTATATTTAACATATCGGATATATATTTTTTTATAAATAATATGGGTCACCCAGGTAGTAAACATCAAAGATAAGTGACTCCAGTGTGGTACCATATGATCCTATTTCTGTTCTCTGGGGAATGAAATTAATTTATTCAGTCTTCCACCCATCAGCTATTTGAAGGAAGCTATCCTATTGACCATGAAGCTGTCATGGAGGCAGCTAGGTGGCTCAGTGGATAGAACACCAGGCCTCCAACATTCCAAGGGCCTTCCTCTGGACACTGTCCAGCTTATCCCTACCCTTCCTAAAATGTGGCAGAAAGTCTTGGCTCAAGTCACAGCTTGGTTCCTTACTTAACTGTGTCCTGGATCTAGGAGCTTAACCCTGCCTAAACCTCAGTTACCTCATCTATATAATGGGACTAAAGTTATAAAGTTAGACTAAATTAAGACTAGAAAAATAAAGCTGTGACTTGTAGGATCTCAGAGCTGGAAGGTACCTTAGCGGCCACAGAGTCCAGTCCCATTATCTTACAGATGAGGAAACTGAGGGCCAGAAAAGTTTAATGAATTCCCAGGGTCACACAGTTAATAAGTATCTGGGATAGGATTTGAACTCAGGTCTTCCTGACTCCAAGTCCAGCGCTAACTCCTATTACACCCTTCCTTTCTCTGAGATTATAGTATTATAATATTATTGTTAGCAGTAGCAGCATTTACATAGCACTTAAAAATTTACAAAGCTCTTCACAAACATCTCATTTGAGTCCCACAATATAAACTGTACCGCAAAATAAAAATCCTTATTACTGTAATGACAAAGAACTGACACAGAAAAAAATACTGATGTAAATGCTATAGTCATCTCAGGAAACTGAGGCAGAGGTTAAGTGATTTGCCCAGGGTTTCACAGTTATGTGTGTCAAAGGCTGGATTTGAACTCAGGTCTTCCTGACTACAACCTTGAGGAAATGCCTTGACTGCCTAGGCATGTGCTTGGCTATTTATAGACTGAGGTGACTGGTTGTTTTGATGTGCTCAGTCTGGTCAGTGCTGAGCACACAAACCCAGGGCTCAAGAAATCCACATTGACCTATCAGCTGAGGTCTAACGGTGGGCGTGGAGAGCTGACTGGTTGTTTTTCATGTGTTTCGTCCAACCGACCGCTTGTTTGACGAAACTGATAGACTGTGTGCATTGATCACCTGAGCTGATGGTCTACTTTGACATCCATCAACCTCCATGTTTAGGCATATGAGGCTCAAGGTAGTTAGGGGCTTTGTCCAGTTTAGAAAGGAGCCTAGACTCCAGGCCACCTGAAGTTCACTTAGAGCAACTGGGGGATGTTTAGACTAGGGTATGCCACCTGCTTACCACCTGTGTGACCTTGGGCAATGCACTTAACCTCTGCGGGCCTCAGTTTACTTACCTGTAAAATTGAGATTGGACTAAATGCCTTCAGATCCCATCCTGTTCTAGACATAAAATCTTCTTGTGATTATGAGGGAACATGATCACTGTCACCAAACACAGGAAACCCTGTCACAAGAAAAGGACAGGATTGGTTCTGCCCAGTCACAGAGGGGAGAAGTATTTGTCTAAGTACTTGGCAAATCTTTTCAGGCTATGCAAAGGTTAGCCCTCACCACCAGCACCATTATTATTGGTAATAAGCTCTTCTGTCTCCCCTTCTTCAGTGGAATTCAGATGAAACTCAGTCCCAGAAAATTTGTTGCCCTCCCAGCTGCTATGATTTCACATTGAATGAACCGAAGTGCAATTCATTGTCGTCGTCACTACCATTATCAATCACGGATAATCACTGACACATATATGGTGCTTCAGGTTTGGCAAGAGAGGCAACCAGGCCCAGACATAGAGAACTGGCCTCAGAGGCAGGATGTAGAATGGTCAGGTGACCTTGGACAACTGCCTTTGTCTCTCAGGGTCCCCAAGGGACTCTTAAAACCAGAAAGGGAAGAACTACAAATCTAGGTTGCCAGAGATAGAGCTCCCTACACCAACGTAGCCACCTGGGGAATCAGGAACATCTGATTTCAGACATCTCCGACATTTTCTAACTAACATGTTGACCTTGGCAAAGTAATTGAAACTGTGCCTCAGTTTCCTCATCCATAATATAAGGATAATAATAGCACCTTCCTTCCAAACTTCTTGTTAGGATCAAATGAGATATCATGTGTAGTCACTTTGCAAACCTTAAAACCCTCTGTTACTATTGTTGTGGTTATTTATGTACATTCTCTTCATTTGACCCTGGGGCAACTCTATGAAGTAGATACTTATACCCATTTTATAGATGAGGAAACTGAGGCACAGAGAAGGTAAGGAACTTGCCCAGGGTGGCACAGTCAGTAAGTTGCAGAGGCAGATTTCAAACCATTTTCCATTTACTCCAAGTCCACTGTGCTTAGAGAAAGAATGAATAAATGAATGAATGAACATTGATTAAGCCCTTACGATGTACCGTATCACAGTCTGGAAAGAGAGAGTGAGACTCGTGACTTTGCACAGTCTTGTCTCACTTAAATCCAATTCGCTTGTCAATTGTGACGTCTCCTTCCTGATGCCACAGTCCTCTTTGAGATCAGAGCGCAAGCAACCTGGGGGTAGTAATAGCTGCCCCATTGGGCAGTTCCATTGAGTAATGCTGCTTCCTTTCCTTCCTTCTTTTCCTTCCCTCTTTCTTCTTTTCCATATTCTCCTTCCTCTCCCTCTGTCCACATAGGGCATCCTACCCTTACCTGTGAGTGCTCTGCCCAAAGGAATATAAATTTTGATTGCTGAAACCTAGCAAGACATCTTGAGGTTTATGGACTAGGTTTCTTTCTTATTGGACCATGCCTTAAACCCAAATGACTCTGACTTTCCTAGATTAGCCAGCAATAGGTCCCAGTGCAAGCCTCATTTGGTCATTGTTTGGATTCTGATGGCTCAGAGTGAGTATAAATAGCAATTGTTTTCTGTTTTGTCCAGAAACCCTGAGGGTCTTCCCCTTTCTGATTGATTTCTTTAAAACTAGGTAAAAGAGGCCATTTTTTGCTTCATTTTTCACTTAGCCTTAATCACTGAATGGGTGTTACCTCAGACAAACTGAGATCTGGAAAAGACCTTAGCTCAAAAAGGCCAAGGCCTCCCACTGCATCTGGGGCCATTTCCAGTCATCCTGATCTACATCTTACCATTGAACCCAGAAGACTCTGGAGAAGAAAGGAGGCTAGAGACTTTGTATAGCCCTCCCTCACCTAAATCCAGTTCATTTGCAAGTCATGGCATCAACTCCTTGATGTCATGGTCCTCTTCAAAAACAATAACAATTACAGACTGAGGACAGAAATATAAAAGTAAAGACAGCCTCTGCCCTCAAGGATCTTACATTCCAGTAGAGAGGATGACACAGCATGGGAGGGATGGCCAGAGAGGGTCAAGATTATCTGTCTCTCTTGGTGGTATTGGACGGAGCTGCCTGATTCTTCAGTGTCTCTAGCCATAAGCTGTGCTTTGCCTTTCCTCCTGAGAAGCCCCAGTGGGGAAAATGGCCTCCTGTACAGCCATGAAGAAGTGAGCTTGTTGGGATCCAGAAGCACTGTCCATCCCTTCCCAGGCTCCCACAGGTGTAGACAGAAATGTTGAGTTGGGCTTCATTGCCGCAGAGAAGGAACAAACAAGGAAGGGGGATGGATTGGGGGGCTGGAATGTGTTAGTGCTTGGCAGAAGCCTTCAAGAATGCAACCTCTGGGTTAAGTGGATGAAATGAGGCACTGAGGGGCCATTTTGCTGGAAATTCACAGTCATGCACAGTCCTGCCAAAACCAAGCTTTCTTCAGCCAAAAGGATTCATTGGTGAACTGAACCCTTCCCCCAGCTCCCACTCAGGCTTGTTTCTGCCAATCCATGCACCTCCAGGAGGTGAGAGGGAATGAGCAGCCTAGGGCTCACTCTGTGGGTGGCAGTCTCCCCCAAGTCTATATAGAGGGGACTGAGCAGGCTGGCCGCACACAGAGGCAGAAGAAGTGGGTGCCCAGCTGGTTAGTATGAGGGAAGCCACAAAAGTGCCCCTGCCCTCAATCATCTCCCCCAGACTTACTCTCTTTCCTAAAATAGTAATTTAGGTCTCCATTGTCCTACAATCTAGAACTGGAAAGGATCTTACCAATGATGTACTATAATTTCCTTGTTTTTCAGATGAGGAAATTGAGGCCAAAAAGAGAAAACAACAGCCTAATTAGTAAGTAGAAGAGTCAGAATTCACTCTCAGGTCTATTGAGCAAGTTTAATCCTACAACTTCTCCTCAAGTACCTACTGTGACAGGCCCCAAGGGTAGATATTTAAAAATAGAACCACCCCTGCCTTCATGGAGCTTACTCTTCATTGGGGGTAAAAGAGAGAGACAGAGAGAAAGAGACAAATGAAAGAAAGAAAAAAAGAAGGAAGGAGGGAAGGAAGGAAGTTGAATGATAAGCAGATAGGCAGACAGATGGATGACAGACACATGGACAGACAGAAAGATAGATATATAGATAGAGATGGATAGACAGAGAGATGTAGAGATAGAAAGATAGATGATAGAGACAGATGATAGAAAGATAGACATGGATAGATGGACAGACAGAAGGATAGATAAATAAGATAGATAGATAGATAGATAGATAGATAGATAGATAGATAGATAGATGGATTTTCTAACACAATACACAGAGAAATCAAAGTATTTACCTCATAGATAACAGTCATTTCAGGAGAGAAGTAGCACCTAGAGGGCCCAAGAAAGGAGGAGATAGAACCCAAGCTGTACTTTCAGAAGAGGCAGAGGTGAGGCAAGGAGGGCATTCTAGGCATAGGGCACAACCTGACCAAAGACCCAAGCTCAGACACAGAAAGACTATCAGCTAATAGTCCAGTTTTCTTGGAAAGGAGAGGGAGGGAAGGGGAGTAATGAATAGTATGATTGGGAATGGCAGATGGGAACCAGACTCTGGAAGGCCTAAATGAGAAACTGAGAAATTTATATTTCACTACAAGCGGTGGCAATAAGAAATAACCTCAAGTTCTCGAGCAGGGGATGACATGGACAGGTCTGTGTTCTGGAAATACCACTTGGGCAGCAGTGGACAGGGGAGGGGAGAGGTCAAGATGGCAGTCACTGCAAGGATCCAGGTGACAGGTGATGAGATCTGAACTGGGTGAGAGGCTAGTCCTTTTCACCTGATTCTTGGTAAACAGGGCAAGCTTTTGTATGGGGTGTCCAACTCCATAAGCAGAGGGCCCTGTGCATACTTCATTCTTTCCTGGATCTCAGATGTCATCAGTGGTGAGTTTTCCATCTACCAAGATTGTCTCAGACTGAGACAAGCCTCCAGAGCTGCTGGGACCAAAGGAGCCTTCCTAGTCCTGTTCCTCAAATGGCTAAGGCTGTTCTAGGGCTGGAACCCAATGACCATCCAGCTCGGTAAGATCTGCCAGAGGTTGGACTCCTCCAGAAGAGCCTTTGAAAGCTTAGGGTTAGATTCACATCAAAATGAATAAATGAATGAATGAATAAATAAGTACTTACTATATGCCAAGAGCCACACCAAGTGCTGGATGTATAGAGTGAGGCAGTCCCTGTCTTGAGGAACTCACAATCCAACAGAGGGAGATTGTGCAGCTAGAAGGCTTCAGTTCCAGGGCAGATGGAAGGGCCTGGTCACTCTGAGAGGATAGCTTCAGGGTGTGTAGCAAGACCCAGCATCCTTAGAGGGTATTGGCAAGTCAAATGGAAATGCTTGGGTGTCTGCAGCCCACAGGAGTAGAGCAAATACTACTGACCAATGGACCGATGAGCCAAAAGGAGGAGTGATAGGACTAAAGGTATGTCCCACTGGACTTCTACTTTACTGGAAGGATTATAATTGGTGACTCCTTGCTCATTTGCAAATGAATGGTAAATCAGTGTTAGCAGCCAAGAGCACTCATGGTGGGATAAGGGTAACTGAGGAGTGGGGAGTAGAAAGTGGGCCTGAGGGTTGGAGGGGACTGAGCACTCTGGATTTTTTTCCACAAATGAGTAGAGGGAGAGAGGGAATTGGCCAGCCTAAAAATAGAAGGGAGCACTCAGAGGAAGGCTGGGGGACAAGGGCTTCCCATGCATTCTGGGCCTGGGGGGACAGGGGAGCAGACCCTCACTTTCCACTGAGCCTGCCATGTGAGAATAAAATCCCCTCAAATTCTCTTCTGTTTAGAGGTCTGACACAGAGGAGTTTAATAAATGTTTGTAGTTTGATGAATCGGGAGAGACAGCTGGCCAATGACGACCCAGTCCTTATAGCGTATGCAATATACCCTCCCTGATATCAACCCAATAGATGTTTGGTGAGCTAATTTACAGTAGGGATGGAGGAACTCTTTCCCTTCCTCATTCAGAGTATAGGAGGTATCTTGACTATTTCCTACTGGTTTACTGCAAGGTGACTAAAAACCTTTTGGTTGTGTAATAAGCTGGAAAATAAATGCATATACAAATAGTTTGAATGGACAAAAATACCCTTCTCCTTCCTGGTGGCAACTTGAGGAAAGAACTGCAATGGATGAGGGGAAAGGTAGTGGCCAAATGCCTCATCTCCCCATCTGGTTGCCATGTGGCCATGAACACATGGTTCCTCTATCTCTAAATATTTTTTTTCTTTCTTTCCTGATATTAATTGAATGAGTATCAGAAACAGAACAGAGCAGGTTATACATTTGTATCCTTCAGAAGGTCAGAAGAACCACCAGATGTCCAGAACTTGGAGTCCACAGCAGAGTCTGTTGAGAGTCACATCCAAGTCTAGTGAAGAACCAGCCCTGAACAGAGACCTGCTTGACTCACCTAGTCACAAATTGACCCAGTTGCCAAAATGCTATGTCCTGCAAGCAAGGAAACGACCATCCTCCAACTATTCCACACTCAGAAGTGAATTTTGAGTCCATTCTTCTAAGAACAAAGTCTGAACGAGAAGAACTTCAAATATGGGAGATTGTTATATTTTGGTTTTGCTATGACTTCTCAGTAAATAACTCTGTGTAAAACGTAATTGATGTTCAATGATATTGGCGAAGTATTAACTTGTAATTGACATGGGAGGAAATGGGGGCTCAAAATGAGTGTTAGAATCCTTTGTCCCTTCAGGGTTGTTGCACCTAGAATCCTAAAGGAAGTAGTGGCTGCGCTCTGAGGACCCAGTTGGCTAATGTGAGTATGGCTTGAGAGAGTGAACCCCAGAGTTCACAGGATTATAGTTAACTTAAGTTGAATTGAATTCAATGACTGGACCATGAATCTCGATCTTTCTACCTCTTACTGTTGCACCTGTCTCAGACTGAAGTTTTCATCTTTTAAAGAAGGGACTTGGGCAAGACCATGTGTAACTTTCTCCCCACTCCAGTTTTAATTCTGTGACCCAATGTTGTATTCTAGAAGAGAATCTTAGCTTTATTAAGAAAGGATGTTAGAGGTCATCAAGTCCAAACCCTCACTTTACAAATGAAGAAACTGAGGCACAGTAAGGGAAAGTGATTTAGAGGAGGCAGCTAAGTGACACTGGTTAGGGTGCTGGTAGATTCAGGAAGCCCCAGGTCCAAATCTGGACTCAGATACTTACTGGTTATATGACCCTTGGCTAATGACACAGCCTCTTCCAAGCCCAGTCTCTATTTCTCAAAATGGGGTTACCATTAGCATCTTTCTCACAGGATTATTGTAAGAATCAAATGAGAAAGTGTCTACCAAGTACTTTGCAAACTGGTAAGTGCCATAAAGAATAACTTAAAACTGTATTAAGGCTTTTGGAACAAGCTATAGTATTATCAATATTGTCCAAGGTCATACAGGCAGTAAACAGATCCTGTATTTGAACTCAGGACCCTAGCTTCCAAATTTAGTGCTGCAAAAGACTGCCTCTGGGATGAGATGGAAGCAAACTCTGTTATTATTACCCCACTGCAGCCTCATGTCAACCTGGGACCATCCTGAGTGATCATGGGTAAGGATCCAACATGGCACACTAACAACAGAAGTACTCAGTGGGGGTTGCCCTGGCAGACTGATCAGTCTCTGCCCTGTGAGGTGAAGCCCTTGCTTCCTTCCATCCTCAGCTGTTTCCCTGCTCCCCTCCTCCAAAGCCCACAGAGTGACCTCTGCACTCTAGGACATTCCAGAGCTGCCCAACCTTCAGGAGTTGGCCAGGAGGTTTGGTCCAGGACACGGCTCAGGCCTTTACAAGGAGGAATGCCGGCTAAGGGCCAAATCGAAGGGTGGGGGGAAGAAACTAAACAAAGGGAGAGCCCTTCTGGAGACAGAGTGTCCACCCCCAAGGGCTCCACAGACAGGGTTTGGGCAAGAGCAGAGTGGACAGAAAATGGGGGAAAGACACTGGCTAATTGGAGCCCTGGTGGTGTGGGAAGAGACAAAAAGTCATCACCCTGAGGCCTGGGCCAAGAATCCAGAAAATAAGGGCTTCTTCTGGCCCTTCTTGCCTATGCTGACCCTGGCAAATCACCTTTCTGAGACAGAGTTTCCATGTCTGTTGGTTGGGAACAATCATCTCTGAGTACCTCCTTTCCAGGGCATCTGTGAGAATCAGATGGACTGAGGCATAGGAAGTGCTATCGGAATTCCAATTATTCTCATTATCTTTATAATTACTATTACTGTAAATGCCCCACCTCAAAAGGGCTGCCCATTTACTGCACTTTGGGGAAGGTTGAATTCTTTTCCATTTCAGGGCAAAACAATTGAACCACCTTTCACAGGCTCATCAGTCATAGATTTCCATCTGAGAGGAGCCTCAGTGGCCATGAGATCCCACTTCTTCACTTTACCGATAAGTACCCAAGGTCCATAGAATGAAATGACTTGTCCAGGGCCACACAGTTAAGAAGTGTCAGAGGCAGGATCCAAACTTGGGTCTTTCAGACACTAAGGCCAATGTCCTCATCTAGTCTTACCCCTTCATTTTACAGAGCAGGCAACTGAGTCCCAAAGAGAGAAGGGACTGGCCCAAGGTCATAAAGGTAGAGCCAGCCCTCAGGCTCAAACTCCTGTGGCTGGAAAGCTTGACTCTTTCCATGATTGCCCAGGAGGGAAGGAGGAGGGAAAGGCATCATAAGCACACATGAAGTCATCCAAACTTCCACCCGGGAAGAAAGGAAAACATCGGAGGCCTGATCTGTGGCCCTGCCAGGGTCCCAGGAGCCGGCTGGACAAAGGACCATTGTAGGGCTGCAGGGTGGAGAACAGGCAGGGAGGGCCAGCAGGGGCTGGCTGGGGCTGCAGCTGAGGGGGGTGGCAGGGCTGGGGAGGGCCAGCAATCAATAGCAGCCCCTCTCGGGCTCTCCCACAGGAAGTCGGCTGTTCAAACAGGCAAGGAAGGCCGAGGCCACACAGGCTGGAAAGAGATCACATCAGATCTCACGCATCCAGGAACAGCAACCCGAGGAGGCCTGGGCTCTGTGTCCAGCTCCAATCCTGTATCACCCTGTCCTAGACCCTTGGAGCCTCTATCCTTGGCTTCCTCTATCCAATAGAAGTGACAAGGCTGTGCCTGCCTACAGCCAGAGGACCAGCCTGATGGATTCTGGCCTGTCTCTTCTCTGTATTTTGGATTTCTTCTCTCCCTTTGGACTTTTCTGCCTGTTCAGGCCAAGATCAAATATAATGCATCTTCCATGCATTCTCCTCCTGCAACCAAGACAAGCAGATCATAGGTTTAGAGTAACATGGGACCTTAGAGTCCATCAAGTCCATTTTACAGATGGAGAAACTGAGGCTGAGTGATGTGATTTGCCTAGGCACACACAGGGGTTAAGTATCTGAGGAAGGATTTGAACCCAGGCTTTCCTGACTTCAGGTCCAGGGCCCTATCCACTGAACCATGCTGCCCTTTGGATCAGGAACTCCACCCTTTGACAGGAGAGGAGGCTAAGAGAAAAAGACTTCCCCCCTCCTCCCCCAAGTATGTGTTAAGCAAGACCAAAGATGAGCCCCAGGCCTCTGACTTCTTATACTTTGTCCCAAGAATCTGCCTCTTCCTGCAGACCCCAGATGTGGGTCCAGCCTGTCGTCAAGCTGGGTGTGCTAGACTCTGACATCTCCTTCAAGGCTAGAAAGTTTCAAAGAAGCGGCTGACCTGCATTTCTCCAGAAAGTTTCCTTATTCAGGAGTTCCCTTATCGAGGAAATCATAGGCTCTGACCCTGTTACACTCAAAGATCAAATAGATACTCATGAAGTGCAGGCCTGACCAAGTTATTCCCCTCCTCAAGAAGCTCCAGGCTCCCTATTACTTCTGCGGTTTGGCATTTAAAATCCCTCACCATCTGCCTTAAGCCTATCTCTCCAGACTTCTTTTACACCAATCCTCCTCCTGTACTCTACATTTTCCAGTCAAACTTGCCAATTTCTTCTTCCTGAATATTCTATCTCATCTACCACCTCCACATCTGGAATTTGCTCACTCCTCACTTCTGCTGAATTCAGGGCTCCTGTTAAGGGCCATGTCCTTCAAGAATCCTTTCCCACTCCCAGGATACTGTAGCTAGGTGGTGCAGCGGATAGAGTGCTGGACCTGGAGTCTGAAAGACCTGAGTTAAAATCTCACCTGAGACACTCAATAGCTGTGTGACCCTGGGCAAGTCACTTAACCTCTGTTTGTCTCAGTTTCCTCATCTGTAAAATAAGGACAATAAGAACACCTACTTCCTAGGGTTATTGTGAGAATCAAATGAGATGATGATTGTATTTAGCATAGTAAGTACTACAGAAATGTTCCCTTTTGTATCAGATTGCGTGCCTTCTTGGGCAAGGGGAAGGGGAGAGAGGGAGAAAAAAATTTGGAGCTCAAAATCTTATAAAAGTGAACATTGAAAACTAAAAAAAAAAAATTTAAATAAAATTTAAAAATATGCAATAAGTAAATAAACGTAACATCATTAAGAAAAAAGAGAACTGTTAGCTGCCCTAATTATTGTTATTAAATCAAAACTTGAGGCAACAAAAGAGATTCTTCTAAGAAAGTTTCAGGAAAGACTATGTTCATCAGGGAAAAGTCAGGGAAGCCTCCCTGGAGGAGGAAATATGTGACCTGAGCACTGAAGAAAGAAAAGTAGTTCAACAGATAGAGCTAAAGGAAATGAGACTTAGCTTATTCTGAGCTGGTTGACAATGGTCCGTGTACCTTAGAAAACAGTGAGCTTCCCATGCCCCTTTAAAGGATCAGAGATTGAAAACTGGAAAGAATCTTTTTCAACTGAAAGAAAAAAGTTCTGAAAAGGGCACATTACTTGCCCAAGGTCACTGGGATAGTAATTGGCAGAGCTGGGCTTCACAGTCAGAAAAGAACTCAGGCAGAAGTGAGTCCGACCATCTCCTGCTCAAGCATCCTCTCTGGGCCATACCAGCCAATCAGACAATGTCCCTTGAGAGAGAAACCCTCTTCTTTCAAAGTGCCCTCACCCCTGCCACGTTGATAAAGGGACCCCAGCTTATGCCCAATGAAAACCTGCTGGAAAAGTGGAGGATGTTTATCTTAGAAAAGAGAAGACTAGGGTGAGGGAGGATTAAGATAGCATAATTATCTTCAAGTATTGGAGGGCTGCGATGTGAAGGAGTTGCCAGCCCTGTTCTACAGCCAGCTCTGTCAGGTAGAACCAGGGTGGCTGGGCGAGCATAGCTGAAAGCCAGATGGAGGCTGGACATCGGGAAAAACATCCTCACATTGAGAGCCGTCCGAGAATGGAAGCAGCAGGGCCCAACTTGCCTGGGAGTTCATGAGTCTGCCAGACTAGAGATTTCCAAGGACAGTCTGGATGACCACTTGGCCATTGATGTCCCTTCCAACTCTGAAAATCAGTAAAGGACAGCACCACCTCAAGGCCCTTTAGTCAAGCCACAGAAGAAACTGATTTATGGCCACACCATCAATACAAGAAGACTTTCCATTGGCGTACACCAAGAGCCAGTTGGCTTTTTTCCTCCCATTCTAGGATATCATACTCAGAAAAGAAAAAAAAAAAACAAACCTGATCTTGGGCCAAGAGTCAAGTAGCATTGTTTCAAGTGGGGCTCCTGTCTCCTTGGATAGAGTTTGAGTAGGGGTCAGTGTTTATTTTTGTGGGGTTGGGGAAACCCTAGAAAGTCAGAGTGGGGTCTCAGGCAGAAAGCTTGTATATGGCCATTCTGACAAGGTCTGCTTACATACCTCCAGTGACAGGGAGTTCACTCTATTCACTATCTATCTATCACATTTCAGGATATCTCTGGCTGCTTGGAAGAGCTTTAGATTAAACTGAGCTCTACCCCTTCTCCACTCCCTCCCACCTCATCCCATACCTTCCCTTCATTGGTCCTAGCTTTGTCCTCAGCAATAGGCAGGATGGGAGATTTGTGGGGACTGGGGGTGGGGTGTGAAAGTTGCATGAGTAACTTCTTGAGGCAGTCTCAACCTCTCCAAACTTCAGTTTCCTCACTTGTAAGATGAAGGAATTGGACAACATAGCCTGGAAGATCTCCTCCACCTCTACCATTATGGTATTCAAGAATAAACATTTTGCCAAGTACTTTTTATTTCTCAAAACACAAGTTCATTCTTCTGCCTGATCCTCCCACAGTCCTGTGAGGGAGGCAGGGCAGAGGTTAATAATCTCCATTTTAAACAGTCATCCTAACTCCCCAGGCCAGGGAAGATTTTCATGTCACAGAATCCGGACTAGAAACGAGTTCCTTAGAAACCACTCTAGCCCAAACCCTCCCCCTGCTCTTTTTTTGAGGTTGGGAGAGAATAAGCTACTTGCCCAAGGTAACAGTAAACTCAGGGCAGACTTAAGAATTACATAAAGTCAGTCCTGAAATCATTCAAAGAGCATTTCTTAAGGTCCTACTATGAGTTAAGCACTCTGCTGCTCACTAGGACAAGAGACAAGAGGAAACCAAGTCCAGCCCTTAGAGAGACAATATCGACATGTAAAAGCATATGCAAAATACAAGTAGGTCCCAATTAGTGCAAATAATGAATCCCTTAAATTAGTTGCATTATTTAAAGTTTCACTATTTGAAGTTATAATTATATATAAAATATAGCAATGGGTTCCAATCCAATGGAAATAAGCAATTAAAAATTTTAGAATATATTTTTATTTGTATTATATTTTATTTATTTTCCCTATATTATAACAGCAAAAGAGAAGAAAAATGTGCTTCTGGTTCATTTATTACAAAGTAATCATTATAGAAAGCAAAACTTAAATATTAATGAATATTCTGGTGCTAAATATAAGCCTACACCGACAAGATGATGAAAACAAATATTTTAACATCATAGGCTCAACTGTCTCTTTTTTTCTTTACATCCTCAGGTATAACCTAGTAAAACCAGAGCTTTATCCACCTCTCAGAGAAGTCACTTGTTCACAATCTCAGAGGATGAACTCAGGTAATGAGCTGGAGCGTTATCCAAAATCAGTAATACTTCAAACCAGATAGCGTTGTCCTTGAAATATTTTTCAACAGCTGAGCTAAAATAACTAACTGGAAAACTGGTCTCCAAATGATCTGTCATCACCCTTGCCTCCTTAGTTGACCACGAAAGGGCTAGAAGTGATGAATGGTTGTAACCCCTCAAGAGTGCGAGGATTTCAAGACCCATAAACAAGCATTGGTTTTCATTTAAAATCCTTTGCCTTACCTCCCTTTAAATCCAGGTTACGATGGGTTTTTTTTTTTTCCCTTAGGAATGTAAAATCTAGAAAGCATCCTTTTCCAGTTAAGGCCATTTTGGCCAATATTTGAAATTTTGTTGATACATGTCTCCACCTTGTTCAATTATTTCCTTCGAAACATCAAGCTGTAATTAGCTGCCACGTCCTCATCTGCACTGGCTGCCTCTCCAGAAATTTTAATATCATGCAGTAGAATTCAATTTTTAAAGCGATAGAACTTCACTGCCTTAAGTAAAGTTGAAGCTTTTGTCTGAATGACTGCTCCACTAAGAGGATTTCATTGGTGATGGCCAGTCTTCAATCCATCCAGCTGGGAGAACCTCCGTTTTTATTATGACATCTATTCCTTGTATTTGCAGAACATAAAAAATCTGATGCACCTTTTAAAAAATCTTTTATCTTTTCTTTCTATCTTGTCTATGTGTTTTTTGAAATTTTGTATATAGACAGAGGCATTCTCATCCTATTTTAGGGTTATCATGCTGTTCAATTACATCACATTTTTGTTCTGATATAATAATAAGACTCTTTGGGGGACTGGCAGTGTTTCCACCTGAAGCATTCTTCCTTCTGACCATTTTGTCAAGCTATTAAAGGAAATGGGCACAACTGTTGACAATATGGTATGTAGCACCACATGCCATCCATGCTCAGTGACAGCTAAGAACAAACTGATGACATAGAGGCATGTTAAAAAACAAAAACCAAAATGCTCAATTCACTCCTATGCCCTGCATGAATTGAATTCGACTTGCAATAAATGCATCTGATATTTTACAACTTGCATTAAATTGAATTTCATATTATTGGAACTTGAACTAATTGTGAGTCAGCTGGAGACAAAAGATACTTGGTGAAGACCGAAATACTAACCCATGGGGGAAGTCCAGAAAAGTCTCCTATAGGAGGTGGTACTTAAACTGAGCTTTCAGAGAAGCCCAGGATCCTAAGTGGCCGAGGAACAGAGGGAAGGTATTCCAACCAGAGGAGGAGGTCAGTGCAAATGTACAGAAATGAGAGATGGAGGTCTGTGCAAGAGGAACAGCTGATGAGGTAAGGCCAACAGGGCTGGACCTTGGCATGCATGAAGGGCAATGGAATCTAAGAAGGCTGAAAAGGTAGTAAGAGCCATTCGAGGAAGGCCTTGGAAGCCCAAAGACAGAACTTTATATTGGACACTATAGGTAAGAGGCAGCCACTGGAATCCTGTAGGGGAATGACATGGTCAGACCTGAACTTTAGGAAAATATCCAATTCCCTTATTTTATTGTTATCATTCAATTGTTTTCAGTCCTGTCCAACTCTTTGTGACCCCACTTGGGTTTGGTTTGGTTTGGTTTTTGCAAAGATATTGGCATGGTTTGCCATTTCCTTCTCCAGTTCCTTTGGTGTGTGTTTGTCCTTCATTGCTGAAGAAGACCATGCCATCAGAGAAATGATAACATAACTTGCACTTGACTTTGTTTTGAGTGAGAAAGGGCTGTGCAGGTCACCAGCCTCATTTCTCCTCCAGAGTCATCTAAATCCAGTGACCAGATATTCATCAGGATAACTGGAGATGACTCAGGATGAGGCAGTTGGGGTTAAGTGACTTGCCCAAGGTCACACAGCTAGTGAGTGTCAGTTTTATAGATGAGGAAATTGAGGCAAATAGGATAAAGTGATTTGTCCAGGGTCACACAGCTAGTAAGTGTCTGAGGTCACATTTGAACTCAGGTCTTACTGACTCTGGGCTCTGTGCCACCTCATTTATAAATGGGAAAATTGAATCAGAAGATTTAAATCCCAAATCATGATTCTGTTATTTAAGAAGCAAATCTGTTAGCTTCTCTAGGTCTCAGTTTCCTCCACTGTAAAATGAGATGATTGGACTAAATTCAGTAAATTTCCTCCCAACTCTCAATTCTATAATGATAATGAGCTGCCTCAGTCTGTACAGGAAGGATGAGGCAGGACTAGTACTGGAACATGGCGGGGCAGTGCTGGAAAGAGTCAGGGATTGTCTCGCTTCACCTTGGAGACACCTCCATCCTGTGGCTCCCTGCTCTGGTCAATGGATAAGCTCCTGCTCAGCACTTGTGCTGAAGGAAATACTCAGGCCAGCCATGATCCCAGCTCTCTTAGCGCTGCTCTGGACTCTCTGGGCTCCTCCTCCTTTTCCTTCCATATCCTTTTCCACTCTTCTTTTTATATATCTTTCTTTTGGCTTGTATTGTAGTCGTAGTATTCAGCACAGTGCCTGACATATAATAAATCTATAATAAATGTTCTATATATCAGTCTGTCTGTCTGTCATCTATCTATCTATCCACCCATCTCTCTAACCCAATTCCTACATTGGGAGCTAAGGCACATTGAGTGGACATGACCTGTCCAAGGTAAATGGCTGGGATAAGTGGGATCCAAACTCAGGTCTCCTAGAGTCTCTTTCTCAAGCCTTCACCTCCTCCTTCCCACCTCTTGGCTGTTCCCTGAATCCTAGGAGCCCCACCCCCATCTCCTGTATCCAACAAACTGTGGCTGCGCCATCAGCTGCCCCCTTCCCACCCTAACTCCAACAGGTTTTATGACAAGGAACATATTTTTGCCCGATAATGTTTTCATCCTCGGGATCTACAAACACACGGTTCCCTCTGCTTAAGCTGGAAATAGGCTTGGAAGGATGTGAGATCATCCCTAACACCACATTAAATGCAAGCCGAGAACCCGCTATATTTTAGGAAAATTCTGCACACGCTAGACTAATAAACATTTTACAATATTGCTGCACATGTTCATTGGACTTTGTACAAATAATCGCAGCCCTCACATCTAATAAGTCTGCTTGACACGTAAGTGGCCTTGTGAAAACACCTCCAAGAGCCCTGTTTGGGGGACCATTGATCCTCTATTTATCCAAACGCCCTGGACGATGACGAACGATTTTGCTGGCAGAACTGTCTTCAAACAGCTTCTTCGCTAGGCTGTTTGTTATTCCAGAAATGTAAAGTAATTGGAACGGGGCCCCGAGAGCGTATTGTTTTGAATGTATGAAAAATGCCTCCCCGTTTTCCGCCTGGTGGGACATCAATCAATTTAAAACAATATTTAGAAAAGCCTTCCCCCCCAATCACTCCCACTCGAGGTCCTCCAAGGCTTTCTCAGGGCCCCAGGGACAAGGTCCTCAGAAGGCCACTCACCCTGGCTTTCTAAATAAACACTCCCCAGCTGAGAAGCTGTTCTCCACTACCACCCTCAACCCACCCCTAGCCTAGAACAAGGAGAAACTGCCTAAAGTGTACTGGACTGGGGACTGGGAAGGTGGGAGGGGGCAGGAGACCTGGATTTGGAGTCCAGTTCTGCCAGTGCCTTATGGTATGATCTTGGGCAAAGAGCTTCCCCTCTCTGGGCCCTGCTTGCTTCATCTATAAAATCATCTGGGTTCTTGGTAACATGGAAACACTTGGATTTGGAGGTTTCAATGTCAGACCTGCTCTTTAGTACTCTGTGATCTGGGGTATGTCCTGTCTTGTCTCTTGCTCTGTTTCTCAGAATCTTGGAACTGGAAAGGATGTCAAAGGTTCTCACATGAGCAAAAATCGCCAAAAATACCAATATCTGTTGTTTATCCTTTGTTCTCAATGACTACCATGGCATCAGGAAGGTGATGCCATGACTTACAAGCGAATTGGACTTCAGCAAGGAGGTCTGTGCAAAGTCACCAGCCTCACTTTCTTCCTCTTGGCCCATCTGGGTCCAGTGACAAGATACAGACAAGGATGAATGGAGATGACCCCAGATGCAGTGGGAGACATTGGCCTTTGTAAGCTAAGGTCCTTCCCAGGTCTCAGTTTGGTTGAGGAAATGTCCATTCAGTGATTAAGGCTAGGTAAGAAATGAGGCAAAGAATGGCCACTTTTATCCAGCACCACCCTCCTCCCCAAAAAAATCAATCTGGGAGGGGAAGACCCTCAGAGTTTCTGGCCAAAACAGAAACAATTGCTATTTACACTCACTCTGAGCCATCTATCTAGTTGTTGTTGGAAGACCCTCAATAAGGGGGCAGCCACCCTCTCCCTAGGTAGCCCATCCCATTTTGGTACAGTTATAAGATGCTTCCTTTTTTTTTTTTTTGGAACGAAAAATTTTTTTTTATTTAACTTTTTACATTCATTTTCACAAAATTTTGGGTTCCAATTTTTTCTCCCCTTTTATCCCCTCCCCCCACCCCAAAACACCGAGCAATCTAATTTTCCCGATCTCCAATCTGCCCTCTCTTCTATCATCCCTCCCTTCTCTTGTCCCCATCTTCTCTTTTGTCCTGTAGGGACAGATGACTTTCTATTCCCCATTAACTGTATTTCTTATTTCCTAGTACCAAGAACAATACTAAACAGTTGTTCCTAAAACTTTGAGTTCCAAATTCTCCCCATCCCTCCCTCCCCACCCATTCCCTTTGGGAAGGCAGGCAATTCAATATAGGCCCTATCTGTGTAGTTTTGCAAATGACTTCCATAATAGTCGTGTTGTGTAAGACTAACTGAATTACCCTCCATCCTATCCTGCCCCTCATTGTTTCTATTCTGTCTTTTGATCCTGTCCCTCCCCGAGTGTTAACTTTAAATTTCTCCCTCCTCCCATTGCCCTCCCTTTCATCATCCCCCTCCCTTGCTTATCTCCTTCTCGCCCACTTTCCTGTACTGTAAGATAGGTTTTCATACTAAAATGAGTGTGCATTTTATTCCTTCCTTTAGTCAAATGTGATGAGGGTAAACTTCTTGTTTTTTTTTCTCAGCTCTCCTCTTTTTCCCTCCACTGAAAGGTCTCCTGTTTGCCTCTTAAATGACATATAATTTACCCCATTCCATTTCACGCTCTTTCCTCCCCCTACCTTTCTCTCTCACCATTTACCTGAATTTCTTTTAAGATATGGTCCCATCCTATTCAATTCACTCTGTGCTCTCTGTCTCTGTATGTGCATACATGTGTGTATGTGTGTGTGCATGCACACATGTACATGTGTGTGTGTGATCCCACCAACTACCTAGATACTGAAAAGTTTTAAGAGTTACAAATATTGTCTTTCCATGTAGGAATGTAAAGAGTTCACTTTTGGTAAGTCCCTTATGACTTCTCTTTGCTGTTTACTTTTTCATGCTTCTTCTCATTCTTGTGTTTGAAAGTCAAATTTTCTTTTCAGCTCTGGTCTTTTCATCAAGAACACTTAAAAGTCCTCTGTTTCATTGAAAGACCATATTTTCCCCTGAAGTATTATACTCAGTTTTGCTGGGTAGGTGATTCTTGGTTTGAGTCTTAGTTCCTTTGACTTCTGGAATATCCTATTCCACGCCCTTTGATCCCTTAATGTAGAAGCTGCTAGATCTTGAGTTATCCTGATTGTATATCCACAATACTGGAATTGTTTCTTTCTAGCTCCTTGCAATATTTTCTCCTTGACCTGGAAGTTCTGGAATTTGGCCACAATGTTCCTAGGAGTTTCTCTTTTTGGATCTCTTTCAGGTGGTGATCGATGGATTCTTTCAATACTTATTTTGCCCTCTGGTTGTAGAATGTCAGGGCAGTTTTCCTTGATAATTTCATGGAAGATGATGTCTAGGCTCTTTTTTTTGATCATGACTTTCAGGTAGTCCCATAATTTTTAAATTGTCTCTCCTGGATCTATTTTCCAGGTCAGTTGTTTTTCCCATGAGATGTTTCACATTCTCTTCCATTTTTTCATTCTTTTGGTTTTGTTTGGTGATTTCTTGGTTTCTCAGAAAGTCATTAGCCTCCATCTGTTTCATTCTAATCTTGAGAGAACTATTCTCTTCAGGGAGCTTTTGAACCTCTTTTTCCATTTGGCTAATTCTGCTTTTGAAAGCATTCTTCTCTTCATTGGCTTTTTGAACCTCTTTTTCCAATTGAGTGAGCCTATTTTTCAAGGTGTTATTTTCTTCAGCATTTTTTTGGGTCTCCTTTAGCAAGGTATTGACCCATTTTTCATGCTTTTCTTGCATCTCTCTCATTTCTCTTCCCAGTTTTTCCTCCACCTGTCTAACTTGCTTTTCAAAATCCTTTTTGAGCTCTTCCATGGCCTGAGTCCACCGGACATCCACCTGGGATGTCTGGGATACAGAGGCCCCAACCTGCACGACTTTCCCTGATGGTAAGAATATTTCCTCGTCATCAGAATTGAAAGGCGGGAACATCTGCACCCCATCAAAGTAGCTCTCTATGGTCTTATTTTGCTTCCTTTTTCTGGGCATTTTCCCAGCCAGTTACTTGACTTCTGAGATTCCTGTCCACCCTCACCTAGATCCGCCCAGGTAGTGCTTGGGGTCTGAGATTCAAATGGCCTTTCCGCAGCAGGCGCGGCTGCTAATCAATGTGAGCTTTAGTTCTGGGGCTGGGGTGGGGGCAGGACTGCCTCCCAGGCTCAGTTCCCTCAGGGGCTTTATGCAGAGACCTTCAGTAATGGAGCAGGTGGGGCAGGACCGTCTCCCAGGCTCAGCTCCCTCAGGGGATTTATGCAGAGAATGAAGTTCTGCCTGCCTGCTGTTCAGGGAGTCCCGGGCCACCGCCTCTGCCTCTGGTGCTTCCTCCCGAGGTGGTCTGAGCCACGGAGACACCCCACTCCCCTCTTGGCCAGCCCAGACGTGTCTCTCACTGACCTGTGGCATCTGTGGGCAGAGGAACCTTCCCGGCCGCTGCAGGTTCCGTCCCTGAAGCCTGCTTGGATCTGCTCCTCTGGGGCTGTGGCCAGGGCAGCACTGCGGTGGACTCTGCTTTCCAGGGTGTGACGGACCCTGGGGACGGCTCTCCAGGGCTCTCTGGAATGGAAATCTCTTCCACTGTGTTTCTGCACACCCTGCAGTGATCCAGAACTTGTGGGGAGCTCTTCTTACATTAAATCCATGGGATGTGGGTTTGGAGCTAGCATAAGTGAGTCTTTCTACTCAAGATGCTTCTTTTATTAAGCCAAAGTCTACATCCCTTCAACTTCCTTGTATCGGTAAAAGTATCATGGAATTGACGGCAGAGTACTAGACTTCAGATCAGGAAAGCCTGGGTTGAAATCCTGCCTCCTCCCATGGACAGGTCACTTACTGTCTCTGAACCTTGGTTTCTTCCTCTGCAAATTGAGGAGGAGGTTGAATACCTCCAAAGGACTTGATGTTAGATATCTAATTTCTGAAATTCTACAAGCCTGGGTTGGAAATACCAGCCCTATGTTCTCATCCTCATTCTGTGTACAATACACAGAAATGTTGCACAAAGCACAGAACATCTCTGAATCTTTCTTCCCCCATATTCAAAGGGGACTTTAGACTCAGTCTTCTCTGAGGCCTATTTCTCTCCCCAGATCCTGTGACAAAGAACCCAGACTGGGAACCAAGAGACCCGAGTTCAGTCCCATTCTACCACTGACTAGCCCTGTGCTTTTGGGTAAATCCCTTTCCATTAGAGAATTTCTTCACCTATAAATTGGAGTTTATCTATCTGCCTTGGCTTTTCATGACCTATTAGAGATAATTCTACTTAAAAAAACCTCATTTCTCCCTGTCCCCAACCCCAAATGCCACAACCCATGGAATTAGTTTTGGGTTTGAAATGGGACTCTCTTGAAGATCTAGTGTACTGACTTTCTCTAAAAATACACATGCCCAAGGGGTGGAGCCAAGATGGCTGAGTAGAGAGACTCACGTATGCTAGCTCCGAATCCATAGCCCATATATTTCCTGCAAGAAGAACTCCCCACAAATTCTGGATCACTGCAAGGCGCCCAGAAACACAGTGAAAAAGATCTCCATTCCAGAGAGCCCTGGAGAGCTGTCCACAGGGGTCCATCGCACCCCAGAAAGCGGAGCCCACCTCTGAGCTGCCCTGGCTGTGGCCCCAGAGGAGCAGATCCAATCAGGCCTCAGGGATGGAAACTCTGGCTGCCGGGAAGGTCCCTCCACCCACAGATGCTACAGGTCAGTGAGAGACTTCTGGGCTGGCCAAGAGGGGAGCTGGGTGTCTCCATGTCTCCATGTCTACATTAAGGGATCGAAGGGAGTGGAATAGGATATTCCAGAAGTCAAAGGAACTAGGACTCAAACCAAGAATCACCTGCCCAGCAAAACTGAGTATAATACTTCAGGGGAAAATATAGTCTTTCAATGAAACAGAGGACTTTCAAGCATTCTTGATGAAAAGACCAGAGCTGAAAAGAAAATTTGACTTTCAAACACAAGAATGAGAAGAAGCATGAAAAAGTAAACAGCGAAGAAAAGTCATAAGGGACTTACCAAAGGTGAACTGTTTACATTCCTACATGGAAAGACAATATTTGTAACTCTTAAAACTTTTAAGTATCTGGGTAGTTGGTGGGACCACACACGCATACACATGCACACACACGCACACACATGCACACACATGTACATGTGTGCATGCACATACACACATGCACACACATACAGAGACAGAGAGCACAGAGTGAATTGAATAGGATGGGACCATATCTTAAAAGAAATTAAGAAATCTTAATCTTAAAAGATCTTAAAAGAAATGGTGAGAGAGAAATGTAGTGGGAGGAAAGAGGGTGAAATCGAATGGGGTAAATTATATCTCATTCAAGAGGCAAGCAGGAGCCTTTTTAGTGGAGGGAAAAAGAGGAGAGCTGAGAAAAAACATGAAATTTACCCTCATCACATTCGACTAAAGGAAGGAATAAAATGCACACTCACTTTGGTATGAAAACCTATCTTACAATACAAGAAAGTGGGGGAGAAGGAGATAAGCGAGGTGGGGGGGGGATGATGGAAGGGAGGGCAACGGGAGGAGGGAGCAATTTGAAGTTAACACTCAGGGAGGGCCAGGATCAAAAGACAGAATAGAATCAATGGGGGGCAGGATAGGATGGAGGGAAATTCAGTTATCTTATACAACACGACTATTATGGAAGTCATTTGCAAAACTACACAAATAGGGCCTATATTGAATTGCCTGCCTTCCCAAAGGGAATGGGTGGGGAGGGAGGGATGGAGAGAATTTGGAACTCAAAGTTTTAGGAACAACTGTTTAGTATTGCTGTTGCTACTAGGAAATAAGAAATACAGTTAATGGGAAATAGAAAGTCATCTGGCCCTACAGGACAAAAGAGAAGATGGGGACAAGAGAAGGGAGGGATGAGAGAAGAGAGGGCAGATTGGTGATAGGGAAAATTAGATTGCTTGGTGTATTGGGGTGGGGGAGGGGATAAAAGGGGAGAAAATTTGGAACCCAAAATTTTGTGAAAATGAATGTAAAAAGTTAAATAAATAAATTTATATTTAAAAAAAAAAGAAAGAAAATGAACATGTTATTCCGAAATGATCACTTTCCTTTGTAATCTTATGTAAAGGGGTCCGGAGGCTTCCCTAGATGGCCTCTCCAAGGAGCTGAGGATGCCCAGAAGAAGAGACCCTGTCCTGGTCCTCGCTGAGGTGCTAACATGTTGTGTGACCTTGACCAAGTCCCTTCCCTTTCCAGGCCTTGAGTTTGCTTCTCTGTAAAATGGGGGGATTCCATCAGAGGATCACTAAGGTCTCTCCCTGTCTTGACGAGCTCTCTTTCATGAGTCTGAATTCCTCATTTCATACAGTGTCAAGGACACTGTTTTTCCAAGTGGAGTGGGATGGGCAGGGGCCCACAGGCTTTCCATCTGCTTTAAATGAGCAACATCCCATAACATCTGGAGGGTAGGGTTCAGTTCAGGAGCCATAGAAGGGTGGGGGGAGGGGGGGAGGGGGTTGTGAAAAGTGTGCTTGGTTTGGGGTTGGGAGCACCTGCGTTTAAGTCCTACCTCAACCACTTGGCCCTGTGCCCAGTATGAAGAAGGCACTTAATAAATGTGGGACCCTGGTCAAGTCATTAAACTTTGCTGAGCCTTGATTTTTTTCCTCTGTAGAGTGAGGCTAATAATGGTCCTACCTCCCAGGGTTGCTGTGAGGATCACATAAAAATATATGGAAAACCCTTTGCAAATCCCAAAGCTCTAGATAAATGTTAAGTGTTGTGTTGGGAAGGACGTGGATAAGGTGGGGTGCGTCCAGAGGAAAGAACGATGTCGGGACCCAAGAGCCTTGAATTCCTATCTTAGGAAAAGTGCTTTTTGACCTGGTGAAGAGGAGACACAGGTGGGAGGGGGTCGGGGGAACACATTAGGGTTGTCTTCAAGTATTTGAAGGCTCTCCCGTTGGAGGAGGGTTTGTTCCATCTAGCGCCAGAGGGCATAACCAGGATCAGACAGGCCCCCAAAGGTGGGGGGAGGCTGCCCATCAGTCAGTCAATAAACATTTATTTTGATGTTGCTGCCTGCTCATTTCAGCTGTGTCCAACTCTTCCTGATTCCAGGATTTTCTTGGTGAAGATACTAGAGTGGTTTGCCATTTCCTTCTCCAGTTCATTTTAAAGATGAGGAAACTGAGGCAAATAGGATAAAGTGACTTGCCCAGGGTCACCCAGCTAGTAAGTTTCTGAGTCCACATTTGAACTCAGGAGGATGAGCCTTCTTGATTCCAGGTTCAGTGCTCTGTCCACTTACCATGTGCCAGACACTGGGGATACAAAAAAGACAAAAGGCAATCCCTGTTCTCAAGTAGCTCACAATCTAGTGGAAAGCGACAAAGAAATAGCTTTAGCTTAGATGTCAAGAAACTCTTTCTATCAGAGTTGTCCCAAAGGGGAGTGGGATACCCTTGTGGCCATCTCATTGGAGATCTGCATTCAGAGGCTGAATCATTGCTTGTCAAGAAGGTGGGAGAGGGAATGCCCCTCTCATCTCTGCCTCTTGGCTTCCTTCAAGTCTCAGCTAAAATCTCACTTTCTCCAATCCCTCTTAATTCTAGTGCCTTCCTTCTGCTCATTAGCTCTAATTTATCCTGTATCTACCTTGTTTGTACAGAGCGGTTTGCGGGCTGTCTCCCCAATTAGACTGGGGACCCCTTGAGGGCAGAAGCTATCTTTCCCCGTTTTTGTACCTCCAACTCTTAGCACAGCACTTTAATCATGGTAGATTAATAAATGCTTATCAACTGACTGATTTACATTCCAGCCTGCCTGACAGTTGGAAAACAGACATGGGAAAGACATGTTTTCCTTTCCTGGTTGGATGTCATTAATTCACTGATTTATAGAGTGTCAGAGCTGGGATGGATCTGAGAGATCAGTTGTCCAGCTCTCTTGTTTTATGGATGAGGAAACTGAAGCTTAGGGCCAGTGAGCCAGTGGCCAGATGGGTGCAGAGTCCAAACCTTCCAATTCTGTTTATTGATCTTGCCCTCACAGCCCAAGCAGCTGTAGCTGAAGGGCTGCCCATTACCTGAGCTCCAGCCATCCTGTCCCAGACTGGGGCAGCCCTTTTTTCTGGCAGGTAGCGAGCACCCTTTCTTGGGCAGTAGCCTATGCCCTGTGCCCAGGTGGTGAGTGTTTTCCTAAAATCTACACTGGTGCTTTGGTTTCTTATGTGAATCACAGAGCTCATCGATCTCAAGCTGGAAGGGACCTTAGAGGTCAGCTGGTCTGATGCCTTCATTTTACAGAAAAGGAAACTGAAATCCAGAAAGGGGAGGGGACATGTTCATGGTCCTACAGCTCGGAAGTAGGAGGGCCAGGACATCTCAGGGACAGGGAAGAGAGGGGAAGTATTAAGCTGTGCCTGTTACTCATCCTTTAGAAGGATAAGCTTGATTATTAGGAGGGACCATCCTTTCTCTTTACATCATCTTCTTCTATAGGGGGCTGGAATTCATATTAATCTGAGGTCACTGTCAGAAAGGAAAGAGACTTCTCCTGTTAGGCTGCCATCCACCCCTAGAGTCTCACTAAAGTCTCAGAGAAGTTGTCTGGGCAGGTGTATTTTTTTTAAAAAATATAAATTTATTTATTTAACTTTTTACATTCATTTTCACAAAATTTTGGGTTCCAAATTTTCTCCCCACTTCTCCCCTCCCCCCACCTCAATACACCGAGCATTCTACTTTCCCCTATCACCAATCTGCCCTCTCTTCTATCATCCCTCCCTTCTCTTGTCCCCATCTTCTCTTTTGTCCTGTAGGGCCAGATGACTTTCTATTCCCCATTAACTGTATTTCTTATTTCCTAGTAGCAACAACAATACTAAACAGTTGTTCCTAAAACTTTGAGTTCCAAATTCTCCCCATCCCTCCCTCCCCACCCATTCCCTTTGGGAAGGCAGGCAATTCAATATAGGCCCTATCTGTGTAGTTTTGCAAATGACTTTCATAATAGTCGTGTTGTATAAGATAACTGAATTTCCCTCCATCCTATCCTGCCCCCCATTGATTCTATTCTGTCTTTTGATCCTGGCCCTCCCCGAGTGTTAACTTCAAATTGCTCCCTCCTCCCGAGGGAGCAATACAGCAATACAGAGGCCCCGACCTCCACATCTTTCCCTGATGGTAAGAATATTCCCTTGTCATCAGAAATGAAAGGTGGGAACATCTGTCTCCCAAGAAAGTAGCTTTCTATGGTCTTATTTTTCTTCCCTTTTCTGGGCATTTTCCCAGCCAGTTACTTGACTTCTGAGATTCCTCTCCACCTCCACCTAGATCCGCCTAGCTAGTGCTTGGGGTCTGAGATTCAAATGCTGCTCCCCAGCCTCAGGGCTTTCAGGGGCAGGTGCAGCTGCTATTCAATGTGAGCTTAAGTTCTGGTGCTTGGGTGGGGGCAGGGCCGCCTCCCAGGCTCAGTTCCCTCAGGGGGTTTATGCAGATATCTTCGGTAATGGATCTGAGGTCCTGCCTGCTTGGGGAGTGCCGGGCCGCAGCTGCTGCCTCTGCTGCTCCCTCTGCTGCTGCCTCCCAAGGGTGCCCAAGACATGGAGACCCCCTGCTCCCCTCTCGGCCAGCCCAGAAGTCTCTCTTACTGACCTGTAGTGTCTATGGGTGCAGGGACCTTCGTGGCCGCTGGAGATTCCGTCCCTGAAGTCTGCTCGGATCTGCTCCTCTGGGGTCCCAGCCAGGGCAGTGCAGGGGTGGGCTCTCCTGTCCAGTGTGCAATGGACCACTGGGGACGGCTTTCCAGGGCTCTCTGGAACGGAAATCTCTTCCACTGTGCTTCTGCACAGCTTGCAGTGCTCCAGAATTTGTGGGGAGCTCTTTTTACAGAAAATTTATGGGCTGTGGATTCGGAGCTAGCATACGTGAGTCTTT